>CAKNXH010060742.1:56860-100285 GCA_932178445.1 Andricus quercusramuli
CAAGGAATGGAAGCCGACAGAGTCGCAATTGGTTGATGTTTTATGCTGAGTAGGTCACCAACTTTCAGCAGCGTTGTATTAGATAGGAGTTCCTATTTTCCGAACTGCCAATTCCCGGCCTACCTCTAGGTGAGGATACAAAAACTCTTTTTTTTTTTATAAATCGAACCGAAGGGCCTATGACAAAGCTACCGAACGCATCATCGGGTTGCAGATAGAGGGTCCATGTAACAATGGTTTCTGCTGAATATGGTTACAATAATTAATAAGCAGTCGCGGACAATTGTCCAGGGATGATCCCGAAGGAATAACCCCTAAGCGAAGGCGTTACAACCGTGCCGAAAGCTGAATGACACCTGGGTGAGGTGTCTCAAACGGTGACCTGAGATACCGGGCGACCTCTCAGAGTGCCAGCCTTATACTTGCACGCGGGGCTCTACAAGGATGTACGCACGCTTCCCCTAGCTGCTCGTGGGAACAACAATGAAACCATCAAAACACCAAAATGTTGTAGACGCGGTTCAAAACGATCGAACGCGCAGAGCACTCGACAATGGTTCGGACAACAATGCCGATCATCCTAGAGTTCGGGGCGCTGAAAATAATTAAGATGGAAATACGACGACGAATCTCGATCTCCCTGTTTTTGTAAAAAATCCACCCAAGCCCAAGGAGGTAGAAACTTTTGGGAGAGAGGTGTACAAGATCCCGAAAAGACTAGAGTTGAAAGAAGATACTGACAATATCATCCGCTTCAAGGAGTTTTGCGAGAACCTCATATAATCTGATGAGGAATGTCCATCAGTCACTGCCGAAGAGGTGAAAAAAGCACTTAGAACTTTTGGAGGAGGAAGTTTACTTTTATACACCAACATTTGGTCCGCATATTCACCTCATATTTATAGTCGGAGACGCCCATTCCGCAGTGGCTGGTGTTAGGACGCATTATACTTCTGCCGAAAAAAGGCAACTTGTCCAAACCAGAGAATTACAGGCCAATAACTTGTTTGAATACACTGTATAAGGTCTTTACAGGTGTCCTAAACAACAAGATTGTTCGACGAATTGAGCCTGTATGGCGAGAAATGTATGGACAACGTGGCTCGAAAAAAGGTGTAGCAGGCAGCTGAGAGAACCTGCTAATTGACTGGTACGTCTGCAAAAACGTTACAGCCCATCAGCGCGTCCTGTCAATGGCCTGAATTGACTTATCATCTGTCTGTTGGAAAGCTTGAAGGCACATAGTGAGATGCACAGAGGGGCGTCTTTCAAGGTGATACCATGAGTCCTTTGCTTTTTTGCATCACACTTCTGCCTCTATCTCTCGCACTACGAAATTCTCCTGGATACCTCTGTGGCGACACAAACCAGCGCGAGCATAAGGTCACTTATGTATTTTATATGGATGACCTGAAGATATATGCCTCTGGTAAAAGCAAACTTCAAACTGCTATAAATATCGTCAAGAACTACACATGAGAGATTGGGATGGACATTGGAGAGACCTATACATACCTGGGCATGCCTCAAAGCCGCATTCAGGAAGTAACATCAGTGAAGGAGTCTCTCCGAGCAGATACAAGCATCTTCTTCGACAGATTTGGTCTTCCAATCTGTCGGCGTTAAATAAGGTATCTGCGACTAACATGCTTGCCGTTCCAGTTCTAATCTACTCGTTTGGGGTAGTTCAATGGACGAAGAACGAGCTTAAGGTCCTTGATGTCACCATACGTAAGATCATGCATATGCATAAGAGCTTGCATATCAATTCGTCAGTTCCGCGATTATACATTTCGCGCCGTCATAGCGGACGCGGACTTCTGAATCTCCAGTGTCTTCATAACCGAATTGTTCTAATATCAGTTTACATCGTTGCGAATGGCAGAGATCCTCTCCTAAAGATGGTCAGGAACCACGAGATGATTGGCGAAGGAGCGTTCCTTTACAAAGCCGCGGAGCAAGTGGCCGAGACCCTTGGCCTGTATTTTAACATCAGAAGTGAGGAAAGTGCATTACTCCATCTAGATGCTTCACGTCTAAAAGCCGAAATAAAGAATACAGAGTTTGGAAAATTTCACCAAGAGCTACTCGACAAGCATATGCACAGAAACTTTCACAGAAATGTAGAAAAACAGTCCTTGTCGAAGAAGCGAACTTTTGCTTTCCTCAAATCACCAGGGCTCAATTCAGGTACAGAGGGATTTATTTTCGCATGCCAGGACGGTGTCATTTCCACCTTAGCATACCGCGCCCGCATTTTATGTCAAGAAGTTCCCAGTGATAGGTGCAGAGCGTGTTATGCACACGCTGAGTACCTAGAACACATACTATCGGGGTGTCCGACCCACGCAGGAATAACGTCTATCTATAGACATAATGCGGCCCTAAGAATACTTTATTGTCATCTTTGTCGCTCTTACGGTGTTGGTCGCGACCCTGCCCTGCCGAACGCTCCAAGGGCAATTGTCCAAAACGAGAAGTGCCAAATTTTCTGGAACTACGATTTTCGGGCAGCAGTCTCCGTTGCGCACTCGAGGCCTGACATTTTTCTCCAAGACTTCGAGAAACGAACTATATTCTTGATCGAATTCTCGGCTCCGTCCGAACACAACATCACTGCAAATGAGAAAGAAAAAGAGGAGAGGTACCAAGACCTTAAAAGAGAGCTGCAACGACTGGACCCAAAATATTCGGTGCGAGTAATTGTCCTTGTGATAGGTGCTTTCGGAGGTGCGAAACTATCCCTGGTTCCTCAAGACACAGGAGGGTTTCGCCGGCCTGTCGTTGTGATTTCGTCGTGCCCTGTAACCACCTATCTCACGTTTGTGAGACGTGACCATAGGTGTGTTTTACCGTGGTTCTACTGGGGGCTATTGACATTTCTTAGATGGCAGTTGCTCTTAGTGGGACCCTGAGGTGGTTGTTTAACTCTTTTTTTAACAAAAAAAATATATATATATATATATATATAAATCACTATTTGTCGTATCTTGTACAGTTTGACCGTAAAATTAAATTTTTTGATTTTTGATTTGAAGGTTGACCCAGAAACCTATTCCATGAGAACGGTATTAAAATCCGAACCCAAAAGAACAAATATCAAGGTCTATGGCTTAATGTCTCTGTTTGTCAACATTTTTAAGAAGAAAATTAGAAACACAATATTATCAAGTCAATCTGTTCAAAAATTCTATTTTTGAACAAAAAGAGTCAGAAACATTATGAATCCAAAGATCAGTTATTTTGAAAAAACATATTCGAAAAGCTCAATATATGAAAAAGGAATTGCATAGAAAGGCCTCAAAACATGTTTTCAAACAACGTTTTAATCGGCTCATGAGAGACAAGTATATAACTAGAGGAAAAAAGAGGGAGAGAATTGGAAAAAAGACAACCAAGCCATCCTCACTCTAATTCCCTTTCTCTTTCTCCATATTTTTTATACTACTTTCGGGACCAACATGTTTCGAGATCATTTAGATCGCCTCATCAGGGTATAATTTTATAGGATACTACGAAAAAATATTTCTATCATATGCTTTATATTAGTAATGTATCAATTTTGCACTTTAATACTTATTTTAATTGCCAATTAGTTTGAAATTAAATTACATAAATTTCCAAAGTTTCCTATAAAAATTCGATAAAGGTATCAAAGGCTTTGTTATCTCACTAAAGGTCTCTTTTTAAATTGATTACATTGATGTCCTCTCTCTTTAGGTATAACATTTCCATATATTAATTATTTCTTTGCCCCACAATCCGTCAAATTCCCGCGAAATCATGATGACATAAAGAAGAAAAAGACTTATCCTTCTGTTGTTATGTCCTATATTCCATTGTGAAAGGGAAACATTAATTCCCTTATAAATCTGACATGAAATCCATCCGCACAACACCAATTTTGATTGTCATAATTACCATAAAAACTTTAATGGATAATATAAATTTTTCAAAGATATTTTGTATAGAATTTGAAACAAAACTGTTGATTTTAAATTAATCCAAAGTTCTAAATTCAATATTCGTCGAATTAATCTTGCAATTTTTAAACTTACAATTTAGCTTAACTTTATGATCTTACGTAATTTTTTGTCATTTTTTAATTTTCACAAACTTTTAAAAAATTGGTTATTTCGATACTTTAAACTTCCATCTAGAGCAACTGAACCGTACCGAGTCACCCTGAATACTGAAATCATTTTAGAACGGAAGAAACAGAAGAACGAAAACTCCCTTTGAAATTGACAGATTTTTGGTTTGTACCCATTATCCTAAGAACTCAAGTACAGTGTATTCCAACCTCCTTAACTGTACACCCCTTCCTAGACCATAGACAGTCTAAAGTCGTAAAAAGCACATGTTGGAGAAATTCCTCTGAAACTGGTCCTTGAAAAAAAAATTTTTTTACCATTTTCGAAAACGCAATTATCCCAGTGACATAGGACTCAACAAATCAATCTATTTAATTGTTTTCATCTCTAAGTTTTGTTTGCATTTTTCGTAATTTTAGAGATTATCTCTGAATATTTTGAATTTATCAATTGAAGATTAAAGATGACTGAAATATCAAGGATAATTTATACAACACCAAAAATTTGTTTTTTGTTACGAAGCGCACTGAAGAGATTGAGAAACAGCAAAATTTTATTCTTTATTTTTATTCAATAATATATAAATTTAATCAATAAAATAAAGTTTATGATTAATTATAATCGTATTTGTAACAAATACCTCAAATTAAAAATTCCTAATGAAAAAATTTACAAAATAAAGGGAGAATTAGTAAATAAAATTCTACTTTATGAAAAAACAGTAAGATTTGGAAGTTTTAATTTTTTATTATCAAAAGCATAATATCAATGTATTTTTGTATAACACTGTATACATATTCCAAGAAACTTGTTAAAGTATTCTATTGAATCTTCCTTAGACAACCATTATTGCAGGTGTTAAGGGTGCCATGCTTTCATTTATTGAAAGTCTTGATTGAAAAGAATGAGTAATATCTGAACATCCCTCTGGCAACCTTACTTTTGATAAGTACCAGGATATCCTAATATTACTTTTTTTTCAAGTGTTTTTTATTCTTAAGGAGCTAAATCTTCATTAAACTTTTGTAAGTGCACAAAATTACACAACAGAAGATTGTTAAGTGAAAAAATATCTCCTTAAAGATAAAATTTTATTTTATAATAATTGGACTCAGAAAGGGACAATGGTGATAGGAAAAAACGATCACTGTGCCTGGATCAAAAATTTGAAGGTTGACCCAGAAACCTATTCCATGAGAACGGTATTAAAATCCGAACCCAAAAGAACAAATATCAAAGTCTATGGTTTGAAGCCTCTGTTTGTTAAATTTTTGAAGAAGAAAATTAGAAACACAATATTATCAAGTCAATCTGAGCAAAAATTCTATTTTTGAACAAAAAGACTCAGAAACATTATGAATCCAAAGATCAGTTATTTTGGAAAAACATATTCGAAAACCTCAATATATGCAAAAAGAATTGCATAGAAAGGCCTCAAAATATGTTTCCAAACAACGTTTTAAGCGGCTCATTAGAGACAAGTATATAACTAGTGGAAAAAAGGAGAGAATTGGAAACAAGACAACCAAGCCATCCTCACTCTAATTTTCTTTCTCTTTCTCCGTCTTTTTTATACTACTTTTTATTTTTTGTGCAATAAAAATGTGAAATTTCGATTTTTCAAGACAATTCAAAAAGTCGTTATGATAATTTTGCAGGGCGTGCAAAAAGAAAAATTTTTCTTGTCTTGACATTTTTTCGTATCGTGCCAGACATATAGACACATTCGTAAAACCTGTTTTTTGGGTTCAGGGGGTCTCAAAACGTGGACATTTGACAAAAACCGGAGGAGGTCAAATTTTACACAAATCTAATGCCTTCTCTGGATGAGAATGTAAAAATACAAATTTTCAAGTAAAGTGAGCGTCAATGATAGTTATTTTATTGTTTTAATCGTTAGCAATAGCGTTGAGAAGGTAAAAAAATGAAATATTTTGAAAACTCACTCACGAGATTAGAAGGCAATTAAATAGGCCAAATTTTGATGAGAATGTGCCAACTTATCGGGCTGATTTTCACTGTTAATGTTATTTTTTACGAATAATACAAAAACTACACATCCTATCAAAAAGTTACCAATAACAAATTTGTAGATCTTTTGTAAGTGCACAATTTTTATTGAATCATTTTTGTCGTATCTTGCATAGTTTGACCGTAAAATTAAAATTAAAAATGTGAGTTTTCGATTTTTTAAGAAAATTAAAAAAGTTATTATGATAATGTTGTAGGGCGTGCAAAAAGAAACATTTTTTTGTCTTGACATTTTTTTGTATCGTGCGTTGTTTGGCTGAAAATGTTAATTTTTGTTTCTTCTTTTGGATTTTGAAAATGCTGTAACTCTGAAAATTTTCATTTTATCGAAAAATGTCATGAGAATAGATTGTTTATAATATCTAGTGCTATGAACAGCCGCACATATAATTTTCAAATTTTCGGAAGAAATGGTCTCAAAAATTTTTAAAATGCGCTCGCTTGTTTAATTTTTATCCAAAATGGCTGGCTAACGAACTTGAACTTTAGTTTTAGAGACTAAAAGAGTATACCAAAGGCCAATTCAGTCGGTCAATTCTTTCGAAAGTTATCGTGCTCACAGACAGACATACGCCTTATAATCGAAGACTCTACGCTTCTGCATTAAATTTAAGGAGAGAAAAGAAGATAAAATATCTTTGGATTGCCGGTGGAAAGATCTTTTGTCGAAAGGAGGATGGCACACCTAGGATTCAGCTGTCATTGCTGCAACACGTAGAGCGATTCCAATAGCAATTAGGATTTTTGCGGTATGGTTACACACACAATGGTGTGATATTATTATTGTTTGGCTATTCGATGCTCGTTGATAAATACATTTTCAACATTTTTCAGTTTTTTATACCTTGTTCATATGTATCTTCAGATTGCAAACATGATCTTATATTCAAACTAGTAGTTTTTAATCTTGATACTGGTCTTTTCGAAAGTAATTGCGTACTATTAGGCTTAATTGTGTACTTTGGATACCTTAAATGTTGTAATTTCATCTCAATATTCACAGCTCTCCGGATATTCGTTGTGTTGAGAATGGTTTCTTGTCTCAGTCAATTTTTACGTGTGCTGCGTGAGCTTTCTATTTTTTAATTGGTTTTCTGTAAAATCTTTGTCTTAATATATCCATGGATACCTTAAACATTTGTCATGTGAATGCCCAGTCTCTCTTGGCACATTTTCTAGAATTCAAACATTTTTTCAGTAAATATTCCTACCATATAATAGCTGTTTCTGAGTCCTGGTTAACTCCCAATATATCCTCAAGCCTCGTTGCAATTAACAACTATTCGCTCTATCGAAGAGACAGAGACGAGAGAAGGGGTGGTGGAGTTTGTCTTTTTCTGCATGATAGTCTCAAAGGGACTGTGGTTGGTGGGAGTTTAGTAGCTACTTACCCTACGACCGAATTTCTCTTTGTTGAAGTTAAATCAACTTCTGATAGTATTTTAGTGGGAGTAGTTTATAAACCACCTAATGCTTCCTATGGCACAGAGCTTGAATCGGCAATTTTTTCATTTATTCCTAACTTCAATAACATTATCCTTACTGGAGATTTTAACACTAACTTAAATCTCACTTCCAATCATTCTAAATATCTAACATCTTTGGTACACTCTTCGGGACTCTCGATTGTACCTCATGATTCTACTCACCATACTGATCGTTCCAGTACTCGTATTGACCTAATGATTGTAGACGATATTGATAAGGTTGCCTCCTACGAACAACATGCTATCCCTTTTCTCTCTAACCACGATTTGATTAACATTACCTTTAAATTTTCCTATAATTTAAATTCAAAACCAACCCAAAGACTGGTGCGGAATCTCTCTAAAATTGATGAACATATATTCCACGAACATCTAGTGACGTATGACTGGGAAAAAATATTACTAGATACAGATATAAATAATAAAATCGACGCTCTGACTAATTACCTAGTCTCCGCATTCAATAAATTTTCTCCGCTTCACGTTCCTAAAAACTTCAATAAAGCTGCCCCCTGGATCACATCCGAAATTAAGAATATGATGAGGGAACGTGATGGCAAGCGCCGACTTGCAAAAAGAACAAAAAGCAGTATAATACAAGCTCAATTTCGTAAATTGAGGAACCTAGTTCAAACTAAGATTAGAGATGCGTTCAATCAATACAATTATAACGAGATTGCACATAGAGACAAAAAAGAGGACATTTGGCATCTCCTTAGACGCTTACATCTAATCCCGCGCAAGCACGAATCTATAGATAGTTATTTTCCGCCTGATGACCTTTTAAAGACTTTTTTCACATTCCCAGTTCCAGGTTTATCATCATCTTCCACTACCCCTCTTAATTCAACATTTAATGACTCTGACTTCTTTTTCGATGACATCACTCCTGAAATACTTTTGGAGAAAATACTTGAAATCAAATCAAATGCCATTGGAACTGATGGAATATCAATCAAAATGATTAAACTTGCCCTTCCAATTATCTTTCCTATTCTATTGCATATCTATAATGCTTCCCTTCAGGTTGGTATCTTTCCAGATATCTGGAAAAAGGCTGTTATATGCCCAGTTCCGAAAATTTCTAAACCTACTTCCCCGAAAGACTTCCGGCCAATTTCTATTTTATGTGCACTGTCTAAACCACTTGAAAAAATTGTTCACCTGCAACTGTCTAAATTTCTCGAATTATCTAAGGCCATTGACCCGATGCAATCAGGTTTTCGGGCAAAGCATAGCACTCTAACTGCTTCCCTTAAAGTAACGACTGATCTCAAATTAGCAATGGATAATAGGGAGATCACGATTGTTGTTCTGTTTGATTTTACGAAGGCTTTTGATATGGTCAATCATAAGTTACTCCTACAAAAGTTAAAATCCTTTAACTCGTCAAACTCTGTTATCAAGTGGTTTAAATCCTATTTTAATAATCGGTCTCACAGAATTATTAATAGTAGTGGTGAGCTTTCTGATTGGAGGGAAGTCAAAAGTGGGGTTCCTCAGAGCTCTATTCTGGCACCCCTCCTCTTCAATTTGTTCACTTCTGACCTTGGAAGTGAACTTCAACATTGCAAATATCACAAATACGCTGACGATTTCAAAATCTATTTATCGGGGCCAATATCTTCATTAAAAGGGTTACTTATTCTAGTCCAGGAGGATATCAATCGCGTTATTCTCTGGGCCTGGAAAAATGGACTTACTCTTAACCCGGGCAAAACTCAGGCAATAGTCGTTGGAACTACTTCATCTCCTTCGCTTGAAACACTGGCATCATTTCCACCTCTTCGTATCGAGAATCTTACTATCCCTTTTTCGGAAGTGGTTAAAGATCTGGGATACTTCCATAACCGTACCTTGTCCTGGAAGGAACAGGTACAGAATATCTCAAGGAAAACATACAGAATTCTACAACAACTTTATAGGAATAAGGACTCTCTACCAACCTCCACTCGGATACTTTTGGTTAAAAGTCTAATTTTGCCCCATTTTGACTATGGCTGTTTAGTTTATGATGATTTGACCGACGATTTAAATTTAAAGCTTGAGTGCGCATTGAATGCCTGTGTCCGTTTTATCTACAATTTGCCTAAATACGAACACATAACTTCATACAGACTTAAGGCTGGTCTACTTAATGTTGCCAAGAGAAGACAATTCTTTATGGGTAATTTGCTTTACCCTCTTTTTCAGAACAAAGCTCCCGAGTATCTATTCAACCTATTCCAGTTTGTAGACAGAGACCTTCCAGCACAGTCTAAGCTTCGTAACAGACATAGAATCCTTAAGATTCCTTTTCACAGAACGTGTCAGCTTCAAAGATCATTTATAGTAAGGGGTGCCCGACTATGGAATAAAATACCATACGATATTAGAAATGCACCTTCCCTGTATCATCTCAAGAATCTCTTTTTGAAATATTTGTACGATACTCCTAACCCAACTCTTGAAATTACTCACTGGTAAATTCTCATAATTAGTTTTTGAACATTCCATCATCGAATTTTCTTTTGTTTTCATTAACTTTTGCAAAGTATTTCTTTTATACACGGTTTTTCTTTCTTTATTTCAACCTTAACATGCACAAGATCTACCACTTAGCCACTCAATGTTAATCACTACGCATTAATCTCATACCTAATTTAATACGTATTTAGAGGTCGACTCTATTAATTTTTTTAATTTAGTTTATAGATTAGATTATAAGATTAATCAAGTATTCGGCCGATCAGTGCTTGTACAAATTTGTAATGACCCTGTATTATCCTGTTCCTTAGAGGGCTATTTAGCCCTAGGGACTTTTCTTGAATAAATACAATACAAATACATACATACATACATACATACATACATACAGACACATTCGTAAAAACCTGTTGTGACGCAAGAACGAAAACGTTTTTGAAGAGGATGGATAGTTTCCATACCCATAGGTTTTGCGGCGCCGCTTGCACGACTGTCCTTCATAAGTTTCGAAAACAATTTATTCAACACTTACATTAACATAAGAATATACATTTTGTCGTTAAAAAATTTTTTCCTTATTTCTTTGATTGCCCATTTTACGCAAAAAAGTAGAATTTACCGCAGCCCTCTCTGGAAATATGTACATATACGAAATTATTCATAATTATTGGCTTAAATAATAAAATAACAATTACCGAACGGCGATTTTTATTTAGCTTTTTACTACACATATTTAGCTGTACAATGCAAAAGGTTTCATTAAAATCGGTGGAAAGCCCCTGGGTTGATAGCTTTTTGATATTTAACGTTTATCATGACCCCTCTATGAGTTACAAATTAATTATATTAATGATTCATCCATTATAAGATCCCTTATTCTAGAGATATTTACGAAAAATCTGTATAAGCTTCTAACGTCACCATCGTTTTCTGCGTTCACGATATTTAACATTTGTTCGCTCGCACTAATGTCTAATGTCAGGTCTATTACCCATTGGACATTCTACCAATACATGAAATAACGTTTCTCGACGATGTTAAAAGCAAAGTGTACAATTTTCATCCAGGTTCAACTTAATACGCTTGTCATAAATTTTGATTCTAGGCATTCCAGTTGTTATCAACCGGCAGTATGCCATTACTTTTGTCCACATATTAGGAGTATCTTTTTTTTAAATAACTCAAATTGCTACTACTAAATCCTCTCAGCTGAGGGTACACTTCTACACTACCCCATCCCGTGACTCTTATATTGTCATTAGCACGGGTGCCCTGAGGTTAATTTTTTTCGAAAGTCTTGTCACTTCGAAAATCATTGCAGATCTAGATTCTAGATCATTTTTTACGTTCAAACACGCAATGACGGAAATCGCAGATAGTGCCGTCTTTTTTTAAGGCCACTTTGAAAAAAAATTGTTCACAAATTATAATACTTTTTAAGACACATGCATGATTTCAGCCCTTTTCGACGCCTATGAAGCGGGGCTAAAGCTCCACTTTTTACTCCCTAGGGACTGAAAAGTGACGTCAGAGACGAATAATGAAGATTATGCATTTCATCAGCTTGCATTTTATGATTATCAGCCCACTCACAGTAAAAACTGAGAAGAAATTTTGGTTGCAGTTAATAGAATTTGGCGGTTATTTATGGAAAGTTACCATATATACCTGTAAAATTACCATAAATCGCCGAAATTTTCCATAAATTTCAGGAAATTTATGGAAAATTCCAGTAATTTATGGTAATTTTACAGGTCAATATGTTAACTTACCATGGAATACGCAAAATTCATTTTTACAAATTTCCATAAATTTCCGGAAATTTATGGAAAATTTCGGTATTTTATGGTCATTTTACAGGTATATATGGTAACTTTCCATAAATAACCGCCAAATTCTATCAACTGCAACCAAAATTTCCTCTCAGTTTTTACTGTGAGTGGGCTGATAATCATAAAATGCAAGCTCATAGATGCATAATCTTCATTATTCGTCTCTGACGTCACTTTTCAGTCCCTAGGGAGTAAAAAGTACTTTTCAGTCCCTAGGGAGTAAAAAGTACTTTTCAGTCCCTAGGGAGTAAAAAGTACTTTTTACTCCCTAGGGAGTAAAAAGTGGAGCTTTAGCCCCGCTTCATAGGCGTCGAAAAGGGCTGAAATCATGCATGTGTCTTAAAAAGTATTATAATTTGTGAACAATTTTTTTTCAAAGTGACCTTAAAAAAAGACGGCACTATCTGCGATTTCCTTCATTGCGTGTTTGAACGTAAAAAATGATCTAGAATCTAGATCTGCAATGATTTTCGAAGTGACAAGACTTTCGAAAAAAATTAACCTCAGGGCACCCGTGTTAGGCAGAAAGCCTTCTTTTTATAGGTCCAAAATATCGTCTTTTCTCGCAATCACATTAGTTAAATTATTGAAATCATCTAGTGATATTCTTATCACGTTAATCTCAAAGATTTCCACAATCTGAAGGACCCAATTGTATTTGCTTGAGCTTTGAGATCTGTTTGCGAGATTAACGAATCTAATAAAGCATCTTCTAGGCAGCCTACTCTCATCTATGTTACTTATTTTTTCCATCCCCTTAAAGAATTTATTTAACACCTCACTTGAGAGTGGTATATCCTGTGTTTCGCCTCACACTACATAATTGGGGCAATATTACGGCAAATATAGAATTCTCTTATAGTATGCTAATTGAACCTTATCAATTTCGTCCAAGTCCCTAACGGATAAAAGAGTGTTTCTTTAGTGCTCCAACTATTCGACTTTGTTGCGGAAATTAATTTTTCTATCGACACTATTGCTATTTTTGTCAACGATTTTGCTTTGTTTAGAGCTTGCGAAAATACCGCTGAACTACAAGATTTTGTCCCCAAATAATTCAATACACTTACAATCTCTAGAAGTTCATTTTCGCATTTAAAAGAAAGACGTTCGTTTAACTTTCCTTTGTGAAAGATCAATATTTTTTATTTTGCTCCTATTAATTTGTAGTTTTTGAGATTCACAATATTCCTCTAATATTAATATTTTCTTACGCAGCTCCGTCTGTCATTCGGCAAATATTGCAAGGTCTTCGGCATACGCAATAGTTATTTTTTCATGATTCTGATCAATAGAGATACCTCGAGCGCCATTAGCGTAAAAGTAATCTTCGATATCATTCAAAAATAAGGCAAAGGAGATTGGGCTGAGAATTTCCCCCTGCAAGGCCCCCTCTGTTATCTCAACTGTATCCGTTACACCATCAGTTGTGCGGACTGAAAGTACAGCCGTATCATAAAGATTCTTGCAAATTCTAATGAACTTAGAGCTAATTCCATTGTCAAACAGCTTCTGCCACAACAGTGAGTGATTCACAGATGGAAAGGCCCTCACGAGGTCAATAAAGAATGTGTAAACCTTTCCTCCTGGCATACTGAGGTGAATTTGAGTGAATTTTGAGTGAATTTTAATAATAAAAATATGATCAATACACCCCCTACCTCTTATGAATCCAGACTGAAATTCGTGGCGAATACCCGTTATTTCTGTCCATTTCATTAGTCTTTCATAAAATATTTACGTGAATATTTGTGTGATTGTGTTCAGAAGAGAGATGAGTCTGTAGTAATGGGTCTTTTAAATCGCCCTTTTTATGCACCATTGCAGTATGCGATTGCGTCTAGGAAGAAGTTACTTTCTCGTCTTCCAAATCTCTATTGAAAAGATTTTTTCATTGCAATAGCTCATTATTGGGCCAATTTTTGAAAAATTCATTACACATGCCATCTGGATCTGGCGATTTTCCTGTCTTACATTTCGTTAAACTAGTATTAATTTCCTCTAATGTAATCAAATTATCAAACAGAGGGTGTGTCTTGCATCACACCTGGTTAATTCTAATATGACACGTGGAGGAGATAGGCTCCTGTAAAAATGAAACCATTCACTTAAGTGGATTACATTTGTCATCAATTTTTTTGATCGTACTTATTTATAAAAAACCAAAAGTACCTACTATCTCTACATGCTTGAATTGCCTCTATAATATAATTCTCGTGTACTTTTTGTTTATCTTTTAATAGGTTTCCATACTTCGTTTTTTAGCTGTAAAATTTTTTACTAACTGTTGATTCATAAATTTATTTTTAACACATTTTCTCAAAAGACGCCTTACTCCTCATTTAGCCTCTGTATAAACCTTATCATGCCATGGTTTTTTATACTTATTTTTACTATCTGCATTAGGCTTTTTCTCAACATACCAAGTTTCTGAGCCTCGTCTAAGATGATTTTAGTAATATTACTATTTAACTCATCTACGTTACCATTACATTGATTGTTTATAAGTTTAACTTCCATGCTTTGTTTATATTTAGTACTATGCTCTTCTATCCATCTCAAAGGCTCAAAAACTCCAAATGTCGATATGTCTCTGACTGAATCCAATCACATGCTATTAAATCAATAATACTTGGTCAGCGGTGAAGACCAACTGCAAACTACACCATGCTTCTAATTTTGTACCTACAACATCATCGCAAATGATTTCAAACATCATATTAAAATAACTTATAAGATCCTCATCTCATCAGTCACTTGACTTAGTCCGTGGCTATGACGAAAAACCGGGTTCACACGAGAAAAAGTTTGAAGAAAAAAAAAATTAAGATAATACATGATAGCTCTAAGAAAGCATCCAGAGGCGACTGTTGTCACCTCCAACACTCACGGTCGCTGTGTAAGGATAACAGTGGTAAAGACAAACTGCAAACTACACCACGCTCCTATTTTTGTAACTACAACATCATCGCAAGTGATTTCAAACATCGTATTAAAATAACTTATAACATCCTTATCTCATCAGTCACTTGACTTAGTCCGTGGCTATGACGAAAACCCGGGTTCACCCGAAAAAAAGTTAAAAAAAAAAAATAATAATAATAAATCTTTATTGCGTTTGTAACAAGAAGGATATGTACATGGCAGACATAGTTAATATAACAACCTAAAGGGCGAGGTATAACCTAAAGCTGCTTTCAAACCTAACCCTTGTGAAAACGTGACACGTGACACGTGAAACAAGCAGGTCTGTTAAATCCTTTCCTTTTTGACTAATTTCCTGGCCCAAAGACAGCCTATCAGGATATAACACGTTTCCTTCTGAAAGTGCATCTCTCTCTAAAGATCCGAGATTTCCTATTCTGGAATGAAAATCCCCCCTCCCAGCCTCCGCTAAGTTAGAGTATTTATAGTAAGCATCCTGTAATGCCGAGTTAAGACCCTCGATAGAAACACGAGGATTAGATTGTGGCGGAAAGTATACTGCTATTATTAAGAATTAAATTTCGTTTGAGAAGATCCTAACCATTAGTAATTCGTATATTATTGAAGATGGAAAGTAATGTAGATTACTGGTCAAATTTTATTTTGATTTACGTCTGAGAGACTCTCAGATCGTAAACGTTATAAACGTTTCGACTGCTCGTCGACAGTCCTCATCAGTACAATTCTACTACCATAAATGTAACCTGTTGGTTTAATTGTAATTTTTCGAAGGTTGAATTTACTATTGTATTGACTCCGTCTGGTGGACGGACTTAAATACAGATTAAAATATCTGTATCTGCTTTGCTCGGGCGGCGAACGTCAAACTCGTAGGAATCACCAACTTCCCGCACTTGTATCATAATGTACTATTCTAGACCTACAAGTTGGTTTTCAAGCCTAAATTGAATCATTTAGATACATGTCTGTACTTTAAACTGAAACCACTTTGGTGTCGGTTGACGTGCGGTTTTTCAAGAAAACTCATTTAGAATCAGTGAACTGTAAACCCTTAGAGACAGCATTTTTTATTAATTCAATAAGGCTTTTACATAAGTTCTAATCCGTTATTTTGTATCCGCAATCTGGAATTTTTAATTTTTAACATCATATTTGAAATCACCGACCCATAAAACCCCTATAGACACAATTTTACAAAAATTGCATACATTCTTGAAGTGAGCGTCCGCCATTTTGGATTCGCCATCTTGAACCTGGATCTTTTAACATCATATTTGAAATCAGTGTATCGTAAAACCCCTATAGACACAATTTTATAAAAATTCAATACAAATTTCAGGTTGGAATCTGCCATTTTGAATTTTCAACATGATATTTGAAATCAGGGACTCCAAAAATACCAAAACTGCAAATTTTAAACAATATTTGTACCCTGTTGAACGACCTGGAAATATTAAAAAATATTAAAAAGTCACCTTTTTCGCTAGTTTCTTAGAGTTATACCAATTTTCTCGACTACTCGACTATTAATTATATAATATATGTTATCAGGAATGTATTTTTAACCTGGAAACTTGGAGAGGATGCACCAGTGGGAGCGCATCACGAAGTGATGCTCTAGGAAACTGAAGGATTCTAGTCTGCGGGACCTGAAATAAGGAACGATCCTTCCGGGGGGTAATAGCAAAGCCCCCCGGAATATCGAGGGCATGTCCAATTCCTTAAACACCCCACCCCCAATCGAAAAGGATACGGCGGAATCACGAAGGAGGTATCTTAACAGAGACTTTGGAATACCAGATCGAATTAATTCCCTAGTTACTTGTGGGTCTATCACGACAGAAGAAATTTAAACTAAATTAAATAATGATGGTCCTAACCAGAAGCGGTGGAGATCATTCACATCCATGACAATAATCAATGTTAACTCTGTAACGGTGTCCAGAAAAATAAAACCCAACTATACTATTCCAAGAATCAATTTGATAATCTATTTTGAGTTCTATGCGAAAATTGGTTCGATTTTTTTCTATTTTTAAGTTCAGTTTTTCGTTTCCGGCCCGGGCCGACGCGACGAAAAATGCCAGCCCGCAAATTTCACACCTAACGGTCGAAACTCGACCAAAATTTTATCCAAACTAGGCAAATTTATTCACTTTGTTTCTAATTTCTGTTTGCTCTAATGTCTTAACTTAACCCTAGAAGTCCACACTGGCTGTTATTGGAACCCAGCACATCTTATTTAGCTGTCCCTTTTATTTGACGGTGGCTATCCATCTCTCGACCCAATGTAGATTTTATATAGGTATCTGGGAACGGACCCAGATGGTTGCCGTCATCAGTCACTCTGAAGACACGGAACAAGAAAAATGAGAAAAGTGAGTGGGGGCCACTGGACCCCAGTGTGGACTCGATGAGTGCTCAAACATGTGTGATATTTTAGGGTTAAGAGGGGAATTTTCTCTAGTAATTTTGCTAGTCGTATTATGATTTTCAATATAATTGGGGAAATGCTTGCTTTGCTTTGAATTCTGAATTCTACTTTTATTTTTCATATGAGACTGATACATACACAATTCAAACTTCAATATTAACCGTTTTTGTCTTAATTTATTTTCTTTTTTATAAGAAACTGACTTGGAGTTGGCCTCAACCAGAGCAGTTTCAGTGTAGCTACTGCCCTCCTACGAAGGTGGGTTAGCAACTCAACAGGGGTGGCCCAACGGATATCTTTAAAAAATACGAATACTACCTGAAACATCTGCCTTTGTACTATAAAGAGCTGAAATTTGAGCACTCATATAAGTATGTGGTCTGCGAGTTCTGTGGACAAAGGCGCCTAAATGTGTAAATCGTTAGATACACACTATTAGAAAACGCATCCTGAGGCTTTATCGGAAGAATAAAAGAAGAGCAATGCAAAAGATTCTTACAGAGAAAGATTGGAGGGGCTACTCCACGCATTCTAAAGAAATTCCAGAGACACAGAGGCTCTACAAGACCATTTCAAAAGATCTTTTTGTTAGGATTTTTTTTCAGTAGATTAACGTTTAGCCACGAGGTACGGTAAATTTTTTTATTTTCAAATAATGTCTTGCGTTTTTGAACAAGGATGTTATAGAACTCCTATTTCAAATTTTATGGCTTTTTAAAGTTTCCTAGGTCTACTTTCGAAAAAAATGTAGTCAAGTGTCCAGACTTATATAAGTGTATAAAAATAAATCGAAAATTCTTTTACCAAAAATCAGTAAAGTTTTAGTCTTTGGGTTATAGAATATTTAGGATGGACCCATCAGAAGCACGATATACGCAGGCTTGCGTGCGTGAGCGAGAGTCCAACGTAGCGTTATTGAAGCAAGCGCCGAGGTGTGGCTGGCGACGGGAGAACTGCGGTAACTACACTGCGTTAGACTCCCGCTCGCATACGCAAGACTATTTATACTTGAGTCTAGGACACACACACGCGCGCACACACACACACACAAAAGCGAAGACGTTCGAACCGTACCGAAATCTGAATAAAACCTGGCTGAGGTGTCTCAAAAGATGACCTGAGATACCGGGCGACCTCTCAGAGTATCAGCCTTATCCTTGCACGCGGGCCTCTACAAGGATGGACGATCCCTTTCCCTAGCTGCTCGTGGGAACAACAATGACAACACCAAACATAGTTGTAGTAAGTGCGGTTCAAAACAATCGAACGCGCAGGGCTCCCGACAATGGGTCGGACAACAATGCCGACTACTCCAGAGTTAGGGGAGCCAATCAAGACAAGGTCAATGCGATGGACCGGCGGAATCTCAATACTTTTGGGTGGACGGATCGACTAAATGACGACCTGCTAGAGTGCTAGGATAGCAGGATAGCCCCCGAGCGAGAAGTTGACATGGCACGACTATAGGTTCTGTGGTGCGAGAAACACCCATAGCTCTCGCAATTTTCGCGTCAACGTCTGCGAAACCATGCCGAACAACTCCGCAAAAGGGGCTATGTAAGCGGAGCGCCTACTCTACCTCAGCCAGCACAATCCGGCAACAGAGAAAGAGTGGCGACAGTGAGACCAACCGCGAACAGGCATCCAATAGACGAAGAACGATGCTTCAGGACTCGGAGAAACATCAACATTCAGGTTTCTCCTAAGCCCAAAGATATGACTGAACTAGATGATGAGCTTCGTGGAGATTTTTCCGAAGTATCCGACTTCTGGACTATCAATTGTGGTGTGTACAGTGCAGCGAGAACTTTGGCAGATGCAAACCGTAAAACAAAATCCACGGTTGGTCATGTGTCCAAAAGACGAATACATCAACTCAGCACAAAGATAGGCTGGGCAAGACAGTACGCGTCCCGCATTCAGTGTGTGATTGACTACATAACATCTGGCAGGACTTTTACTGCCAAGGTTCGAAAGTTCGCACGCGAACTGCGGATCCGTCATCACAGAATCCACAAGTCAAAGCTACTGACCATCAGGCAGCATATTGTTGACACAATACGAGTACTATCTAACGCTAAGAGAAGTCTAGAGCGGAGGGAGAGGTGGGTCAGAGAAAATGAACAGTTTTTGTCTGACCTATCTCGACTCTCCCAAGACCCTCCAGTTACTGTCGACAATCCGCCCAAACCAGAGGAGGTCGAAACATTTTGGAGAGAAGTCTACGAGGTCCAACATCCACTTCAAGAAGACTCAAAGAACATAAATAGCTTAAAGGAGCTGTGCAATGCCCTCATAACAGATGGGGAGGAATGCCCACCTATCGCTACAGAGGAGGTGAAAAACGTATTAAGAGGCATGAAGAAATATTCCGCTCCACGTCCAGCTGGTATCAAGACGTTCTGGTGGAAGAAGTTTCCTTCAACCCACCGGCATCTGGCCCGAATTTTCACCTTGTATCTAAAGTCGGAAGAGCCTATTCCGGAGTGGTTGGTGGAAGGGCGCACAGTGCACCTGTCGAAGACGGGCAACTTATCCGAGCCTAAGGCCAATAACTTGTCTGAACACACTGTATAAGATCTTTACAGCTATCCTAAATGATAGGATTCTTTGGAAAATTGGACCTGTGTGGCGAGAAATGTATGAACAACGCGGCTCAAAGGAAGGCGTAGCAGGATGTCAGGAGAGCCTGCTCATCGATAGATGTGTTTGTAAAGCCGCAGCATCCTATCAGCGATCCCTATCGATGGCCTGGATTGATTACCGCAAAGCTTTCGATTCAACCTCCCATAGACTTATCATCTGTCCGTTGGAAAGCCTAAGGGTTCATCCTCACATCGTGAGGTGCATAGAGAGATTAATGCCGCTTTGGAAAACCAGATTTACTATCTTATCTGGAAAACATCGTGTGATCACTAACAGTGTCACCTTTCAGAGAGGTCTGTTTCAGGGCGACACCATCAGCCCTCTTCTCTTTTGCCTCACATTATTGCCACTGTCTCTCGCACTTCGCCATTCCGAAGGGTACCTCTGTGGCAAACCTGGAGATCGAAAGCATAAGGTCACTCATGTATTTTACATGGACGATCTTAAGATCTATGCTAGAAATCAAGAGAAACTACATCAAGCTCTACAATTGGTCAAAGGGTACACTCAAGAGATTGGAATGGAGTTCGGGTTAGAGAAATGCGCCAAGGTTAATTTGAAGAAAGGAAAACTTAATGGCATCCCCGAAGACCCTGAGCTCGTCGACGGAAGCGCTATACGACATCTTAGCGCTGGAGAGACCTAAACATACCTGGGCGTGCCACAGAGCGGCATTCAGGACGTGACATCTATGAAGGATATCGTCCGAAGCAGATACAAACGTCAAATCCGGCAGATTTAGTCTTCTGAACTGTCGGCTAAGAACAAAGTATCTGCAACGAACATGCTTGCCGTCCCGGTAGTACGCGACTTTACATCACCCGCCACCTACGTGGTCGCGGAATACTGAATCTTGAATGTTTTCACAACAGGATTATTCTGGGTACAGCACATATAGTTGCAAATGGACAAGACACTCTTTTAAAAATGGTCAGGAAACATGAAGAAGCTGGCAAAGGGGCGTTTCTGTACAAAACAGCGGAGGAGGCTGCTGAGACACTCGAGCTTGACTTAAATACTAGGGGTGAACAAAATGCATCAAATCTTATCCATCTTGAATACTCACTCCTGAAGGCCCGGATTAAGAAAGCACAGGAGAAAAACTTCCGCGAAGAGCTCCTCGACAAGAGGATGCACGGCATCTTCCACAGAAATGTGGAGGATCAGTCGATGTCGGATGAGCTAACGTATGCTTTCCTTAAATCATCCGGATTCAAGTCGGGCATGGAGGGTTTCATTTTGGCATGCCAAGACGGTGTCATTTCCACTCTAGCATACTGTCGCCACATTTTGAGCCAAGATATTCCCGATGATAGCTGCATAGCGTGTCATGCACACCCCGAGCATCTAGGACACATACTATCTAGTTGTCCAACTCATGCGGGAACGACCTACATCCAAAGGCACAATGCGGCACTAAGAGTGCTTTATTACCATCTCTGTCACTCTTACGGAATTGGCCCAAATACCGCTCCGCTAAACGCTCCTAGGGAAATAGAGTCAATTGTCGAAAATGAGAAGTGCCGTATATACTGGAACTTCATATTCTCGACAATTGTTTCTGTTGCGCACTCGAGGCCTGACATAGTTCTTCTTGACTTCAAGAAACAAACCATGTTCGTTATCGAATTTTCGGCACCAGCTGACAAAAACGTCACATCCAAGAAGAAAGAAAAGAAAGAGAGGCATAAAGATCTTATAAGGAAATTGCGACGGTTATACCCGGAATATTCTGTTGAGCTAATCGTCTTAATCATCGGCGCTCTTGGAAGTGCCAAAGTTTCACTGGTTAATAGCCTGAAAAGCATTCCTGTGTGTCAACAAAATGCTGAGACACTTGCGGGGAAAATGCAGAAGGCGGTCGTCCTTGGGTCGCTCCGTGTCATCAGGGTCCACGAGACTATTGCCGGATCATCGTATTGAATTCATCGCAGACTGTAACCACATATCTCACGGTCGTGAGACGTGGTTACAGCTGAAATTTTACCGCGATTTCGCTGGAAGGGGGTGCAATTTTTCAAATTAGCACCCGCTCCCGGCGAAATCCTGCGGTTGTCCTTATGACAAACTTTTAACTATATAGGTTGGTGCAAAGAAATCGACTAGATTTTTTTTTCTCGAAAACTCCACATAAAAACTTCCGGAAAGGTGTAAAAAGATGCCTGTGAAAAGTAGAGCTCTTAATATTAATATTTAGAAGTCGCTCATCGCGAATTTCTATTACCCATTTAAATAGCATGTGGATTTTTTTTTTAATTTGGAGTTTTAACATAACACATTTTTGTAGGGAATTAGACGCTCTACAAAAAAGGTCTCGTATGATTTTTTCATAAATTCAATCCTTCAAAATTTATTCTAGGTTGAAGTTGAACACATAATAAATTTATCGTTTTTTCCTTAATTTTTGGCAAAAATTTGAAATTTATTACTAATTATCCTAATAGTTTTTTCGGAAATTTTAGAGTTTAAAACGTTCTCTGAAAAACAATAATTAACTCAAATCATCACAAAAAAAAAAGATAAATTGCTTATGTGTTCAACTTTAACCTTAAGTAACTTTTGAAGGAGTAAATTTACGAAAAAATCCTAACAGACCTTTCTTGTAGAGCGTCAAATTCCCTACAAGAATATGTTATGGTCTCATCAATTCATTAAGCCGTTCAAGAGTTACATAGCTCGAAATAAAAAAAATTTGACATGCCATTTAAATCTGAAATAGAAATTCGCGAAGAGCGACCTCTAAAACAGAACAAAAAACTACTGTGACCAAATGCTGTGCGATCAATAGTTTTTAAACTATTGAGAGTTGTAAGGAACCAATGCATCTTGCGCGAACTCTAGAATTTAAATCAAGGGAGTCACTGAACAAATGAGGGTGATATGTTTTGAGAACTTCACGTTACTTCGAAATTTGTTTGTCTCTGGTGAAATATTAGAATTATTGACTTGAAGTGCATCACGTTCTAGAGTTCGCGTAAGATGTTCATGTACGCGCGGGAATAGCGAGCTCCCATTGGTTCTTTATGATATTATACGCAAACCAACACTAAAAATACAAGTTGTATTGCATAAAACTTTACAGACAGACTCCCTGAAATAGAAGCGAAAGCTTACAGTCATTACAGAAACCCTCCTGAAAAGATACAACATATAATAGTTGGAAAAAATCCCAAAAATATACCTGTGTAATATTTGTCACCAGCTACAAATTGAATGCTTTGCATGCTCGCAGCTTTTCCGCGCAATGTTTGAAAATTCGGAGAAAAATCATGCTAGTTCAGTGGAGTACAGACTACTGATATTGCATGGATATAAAATTGTGCTTCGATTTATAACTCAGCAAGAAAATCTCAAAATTGTGTCACCGTTTTTACAATTTAAATGTCCGCCCCAAGGTCTGTAGTTGTGGCAAGTGCGCGCAATTACCCAGGCCAAAAATTTTTGGATTTTTTATTAGATTTTGGTGGCCAGTATCGTACTTTACTCCAAGAATACTTGAAGCTCACTTTTCTATGCTCACGGAAATTGAGCAGTATGTTGGAGCGAAGAAGTTTACCATGGATATAGTTAATATCGCAGTGCGCGCAAAAGTTATGCCCAATTTGAGGCTAAAATGTCTACTCCAAAATTTCAGCAAAAATGTCCACTTCAAAATTTCAGCGAAAATGTCCACTCCAGCGCCAGCATCTGTGAAAATCGCGCGCATCAAGATAGGAATAAGGTTTTTGCTGACTTTGCTGTATTTCGGTTGCCAAAAAACGTCCCCGCAAGGAAAATTATGTGTCTCAAAAATCACGTGCATTTCGTGAAAATCAATGTCAAAATTTGTGTATAAATGGATTTTCTTCAAAAGTTACACGTCAACAAAAAATTTGGTTACACAAAAACGTACCGTTTCATTGAAAGGAATAAATGTTGTCTAAAACTTTCTTCCAGGAATTTAGAATGTTTTGAAATATTACAAAAAATTGTCAAATGTTGGAAAAATATTACTTGTTTCCATCACATTACTCGCCTGAAAATAACTTTTTGACAGAAAGGTTTTTCTACTCAAAGGGCCCAAAGTTTTTCACAAAGAAACATCATATTATTTAAAATAGAAAATAAAAAATCAATTTTATATCAAATTTTTTGCAAGTAAATCTGTCATTATTATAATAAGGTAACCCTTTTATAACAAATTGAATTGGAGAAGAGTTCAAAAAAATATTTCTAATTTTTCTTGAAAGTATTAAATTAAAAATAGATTTTAAATAATGAAAAAATATTATTGATACAATTTGTAACCAACTTTCAATACAAAAATGGAATGAAACATTAAACATCATTTCATTTGCTTACTTTATTGAAAGTAAATTTTTCGTGATACATCTTAATATAATTTCCAATACATTTTATGTGAGTAATATCAGAGATTTATAATTTATTTATTTATAATACTTATAATATTATAAATTTATATTTATGAATTTATATTAATGATTTATTTATAATTTTATGTGGTATAATTTTTTATATTTAATGATATCTAGAGAATGAGGATTCCTTTGGGGTTTGAAATTTCTCGCCTTTAGTGAAATTTTCCTTCATACCACCATGGTATAGTGTGTATACTAACGCTTATTGTCGAATTTGTCTTCTTTGCAGATTTCAGAATGTCAAATACCAGATTCGATTATACTTTGTATAATTCTAAATAATATTAAAAATTATTTTCATAACGTAAACTTGCTTATTTTTCATGCATTTCGATGTTTTTATAGGTATATCAAATTAGAGCCACCATTTACCGTTTTTCGAAAAGCTCGTTTTTTGGAAAATCTTTATTTAAAAAAGGCTTGTTGATGATATGAGAAAATCAATCCATATATATATATATATATATATATATATATTCTGTTTTGGTTTCGAATCCTTTGGAATAGAACTGAAAGGCCTATGACAAAGCCACCGAACGCGTCCTCGGGTTGTGGATAGAGGGTCCCTGTACCAAGAGTTTCTGCTGAATATGGTTACGATGATTATTAAGCATTCGCGGAAAATTGTCCAGAGATGGTCCCCAAGGAATAACCCCTAAAGTGAGGCGTAACAACCGTGCCGAAAGCGGCCTAGCTGCTCGTGGGAACAACAATGACACAACCAAAACACCAAAAAGTAGTAGATGCGGTTCAAAACGACCGAACGTTCAGAGCGCCCGACAACGGGTCGGCAAACTATGCCAATCATCCTAGAGTTCGGGGTGCTGAAAATAATTTAGATGGAAACACGACGGCGAACCGGCGAAACGCCCACCTTGAGTGGACGGATCAAATCAAGGATGAGTTGCTAGACTGCTACGATGCTAGCATTATCCCTGTTCGCGGAGATTTTATGGCGCATATGCACACTCAGTGGTGCCAGACACACCCAGAGCTTCAGCACGTTTCGCATCACACTTTGCGAAATCAATCCGACTACCTGCGGAAACATGGATATGTACGCGGAGCACTTCCCCAACAGCTGCTTGATCAAGCTGCAGGCGAAGATGAGGAAGCGATAATTAAAATCAACCGCAGAAATCAGGCACTTTCTGAGAGATGATCGCGATTTCAGGACAAACAGGAACGTTAACATACAAGTGCCTTCTAAGCCCCAAGATCTGGCTGAAATGGATGCATACCTTTGTGAAGATATCTCGCAAGAGTCCGACCTCTGGACCATCAATTGCTCAGTTTGTGGTGCTGCGAGAGCTTTGGCTGATTCAAATCGAAGCCAATACCGATGATGGATCAGAAGACCAAAAGACGCTTGCATCAACAGAACAAGAAGATAGGATGGGCAAGACAGAATGCGTCCCGTGTTCAATATGTGATTGACTACATAACATCTCGTAGACCGTTTACGGAAAGGGTTCGAAAGTTCGCCCAAGAACTAAGGATCTTGAATCACACACTAAGCGAGTCAAAGCTGCTGATAATCAAGCAGCATATAATTGACAAAATACGGCTGTTTCTGACGCAAGGAGAAGAATACAGAAGAGGGAGAGATGGATCAGGGAGAATCAACAGTTTCTCGCTGACCCATCGTGCCTCTTCAGCGATCTCCCTGTTTCTGTAAAAAATCCACGCAAGCCCAAGGATCTATCACGCAACTGCCTTGGTATATTTTTGGCACGCGGGTATGGCTTTAAGGTTATGAACCAGTGATAGTTGCACACCTCCAAGAGCACCAATCACAAGGCTTTAGCTGAATTTTTTTATGTACAGTCGTTGAAGCCAACTTTTAAGATCTTGATACCTCTGCTCCTTTTCCTTCTCCTTGGCAGCGATGTTCTAGTCGGGCGGAGCCGAGAATTCGATGAAGAATATAGTTCGTTTATGGAAGTCGTGGAAAACAATCTCAGACATCGAGTCTGCAAGGGAGACTGCTGTTCGAGAATCGTAGTTCCAGAAAATTTGGCACTTCTCGTTTTTGACATATGACTCTATCTCCATCGGAGCGTTCGGCAGGGCCAGGGTCGCGGCGAACACCGTAATAGTGACTAGGATGGTAATAAAGCACTCTTAGAGCAGCATTTCGTCTGTAGAGATACGTCGTTCCCGCATAAGTGTGACACCCGGATAGTATGTATTCTAGGTACTCAGCGTGAGCATTACGCGCTCTGCACCTATCGCTGGGAACTTCTTGACATAAAACGCGGTCACGGTATACTAAGGTGGAAATGGCACCTTTCTGGCATGCGAAAATGCAACCTTCTGTACCTGAATTAAGTCCTAATTATCTAAGGAAAGCAAAAGTTTGCTTCTTCGACAAGGACTGTTTTTCTACATTTCTGTGAACGTTTACCTGCATTTTCTTGTCGAGTAGCTGTTTACGGAATTTTTTTGCCTCTGCTTTCTTCACTTCGGCTTTCGGAAGTGAAGCATCTAGACGAAGTAATGCACTTTTCTCACTTCTGATGTTAACATTCAGGACAAGGGTGTCGGCCGCCTGCTTCGCAGCTTTGTAAAGGAACGCTCCTTTGCCTATCATCTCGTGTCTCTTGACAATTTTTAGGAGAGGATTTCTGCCCTTTGCAACGATTTAAGTTGTACTTCGAACAATTCGGCTATGAAGACATTGGAGATTCAGAGTCCACGTCCGGCTTCACGGCGTGGGAAGTACAATCGCGAAACGGACGAATTGATATGCAAGCTCTTATGCATATGCATAGTCTTACGTGTGGTGATAAGCCCAGGTATGCATAGGTCTCTCCACTGTCAAGATGACTAATAACACTTATATTGACAAGCTCAGGGTCAGTAGGAACACCGATAATCTTTCCTTTCTTCAGATGAATATTGGCACACTTGTCCAATCCAAAGTCCATACAAATCTCTCCTCTGTACTTCTTGACAATATTTAAAGCACTCTGAAGTTTGCTCTTACCACAAGCAGAGGTATCCAGGAGAATTTCTTAGTGCGGGTGATAGAGGCAGAAGTATGATGCAAAAAAGCAGAGGGCTCATGGTATCGCCCTGAAAGACGCCCCTCTGGAAGGTGACATTGTTCGTTGTCACCCGATAATTTCCAAATGAGATAGTAAATCTAGCTTTCCGAAGGGGTATCAATCTCTCTATGTAACTCACTATATGTGGATGAACCTTCAAGTTTTTCAACAGACAGATTATAAGTCTATGAGAGGTTGCATCAACAGCTTTTCGGTAGTCAATCCAGGCCATTGACAGGACGCGCTCATAGGCTGCTGCGTCTTTGCAGACGAACCGTCATTTAGCAGGTTCTCTCGGCTGCTTGCCACACCTTTTTTTGAGCCACTTTGTTTGTACATCTCTCTCTCTACACAGGCTCAATTCATCGAACAATCCTGTTGTTTAGGACAGCCGTGAAGATCTTGTACAGTGTGTTCAAACAAGTTATTGGTCTGTTATTCTGAGGGTATAGAGTATAGTGCGTCCTAACACCAGTAACTGCAGAATAGGCGTTTCTGAACTCTTCAGGAGTGATTGATCGACATTTCTCCTCAGGCGTTATGAAGTTGTCATAAAACTGCTTGAAGCGGATGATATTAACAGCATTTTCTTTCAACTTCAGTGTTTTCGGGATCTTGTACAGCTCTCACCACAAAGTCTCTACCTAGTTGGAATTAGGTGCATTTTTAAAGGAAACAGGGAGATCGCTGAAGAGATGCGATGGGTTAGTGAGAAACTGCTGATTCTCCCTGATCCATCTCTCCTTCTTCTGTATTCTTCTCCTTGCGTCAGAAACACCGCGATTTTGTCAACAATCTGCTGCTTGTCAGCAGCTTTGACTTGTTCAGTGTGTGATCGTAGATGCTCAGTTCTTGGGCGAACTTACGAACCCTTTCCGTGAACGGTCTACCAGAAGTTTTGTAGTCAATCACACACTGAACACGAGACGCATTCTTTCTTGTCCATCCAATCTTCTTGTTAAGTTGATTCAAGTGTCTTTTGTTCTTTAGATCCATCTCGGTTTTAGCAACCGCTCCCAGCGAAATCTGAACATGCCGTACATCTTCTTGTCAAGGAGCTGGTCGTAGAAGTTTTTCTCCTGTGCTTTCTTAATCCGGGCCTTCAGGAGTGAGTACTTTAGCCGGATAAGATTTGATGCATTTTGCTCACCTCTAATATTGAAGTCAAGGCCGAGTGTTTCAGCAGCCTCCTCCGCTGCTTAGTACAGAAACGATCCTTTACCCACTTCTGCGTGCTTCCTGAACATTTTAAGAAGAGTGTCTCGTCCATTTGCGATTATTTATGCTGTACCCAGAATATTCCTGTTGTAAAGACGTTCAAGATTCAGTTTTGCGAGACCACCTTGACGGCGTGAGAAGTAGAGTCTCGGAACAGAAGACTTATGGTGCATGCTTTCGTTCATGTGCATAACCGTTCGTGACTCGAAGTTCGTCCTTCGTCCATGGAACCACTCCAAATGAATAGAGTACTACCGGGACGGCGAGCATGATCGTTGCAGATACTTTGTTTCTCGCCGATAGATCGGAAGACGAAATCTGCTGGATGCCATTAGGTTTTCCTCGCTTCAAATAAACTTTGGCGCAATGTTTCTAACCCAAATTCCATTCCAATATCCAGAGTGTAGTTAGATGATGTTATTTCAGAGATGATGTTATTCCAGAGTGTAGTCTTCGACAATCCCTAGAGCTAGTTATCCTTCGGAATGGCGACGTGCAAGACATAGTGGCAATAATGTGAGGCTAAAGGGGAGTGTGCTCATGGTGTCGCCCTGAAAGATACATCTCTAAAATGTGACGGTGTAGTTGTCACAAGATATTTTCCAAAAGAGATAGTAAATCTGGTTTTCCAAAGCAGCAACAATCTCTCTATGCACCTCACAATGTGCGGATGAACATGTAAGCATCCCAACAAATAGATGATAAGTCTATGGAAGGTTGAATCGAAAGCTTTCCGGTAATCAATACAGGCCATCGATAAGAAGCGCTGTTAAGATGCTGCGTCTTTGCAGACACATGTATCGATGCGCAGGTTCTCACAACGCCCTGCTACGCCTCTCTTTGGGCCGCGTCGTTCGTACATTTCTCGCCACAAAGGTTCGATTGTCCGAACAATCCTATGATTTAGGACAGCTGTGAAGATCTTATACCGTGTGTTCAGACAAGTGAATGGCCTGTAATTCTTAGGGTCAGCTAAGTTGCCCATCTATGGAAGGATTACTGTGCACCCTTCCGTCAACCACTCTGGAATAGGCTTTTTCGACTTTAGGTAAGAGGTGAAAATGCGGGCCAGATGCTGGTGGGTCGAAGGAAACTTCTTCCATCAGAAGGTCTTGACACCATCTGATCCCAGAGGAGAATCGTTCTTCATGCCCCTTAATACTTTTTTCACCTCCTCGGTAGTGATAGGTGGGCATTCTTCCTCAGGTATTATAAGGGCATTGCACAGTTCCTGGAAGCTCTGCCTCCGCTCTAGACTTCTCCTAGCGTCAGATACTATCCATATTCTGTAAACAATATGCTGCCTGGTGATCAGCGGCTTTGACTTGTTAAGCATGTGATAACGGATCCGCAGTTTGCGCGTGGACTGTCGAACCTTGGCGGTGATATTCCTGCCAGATGTTATGTAGTCAATCATACACTGAATGCGTGACGCATACTGTCTAACCCAGCTTATCTTTGTGGTAAGTTGATGCATTCGTCTTTTGGTCTTATGATCAGCCGTTGATTTGGTTTTATGGTTTGCATTCGCCAAAGCTTTCGCTGCATTATACACACAACAATGGATAGTCTAGATGTCGGATTCTTCGGAAAAATCTCCACGAAGCTTCTCATCCAGTTCAGCCAGACCGTTGGGCTTTAAGGAAACCTGAATATTGACGTTTCTCGGGGTCCTGAAGCATCACTCTTCCTCTATTGGATGCCTGCCCTATTGGATGGCTTGTTCTGGCTGCGGTAGAGTAGGCGCATGTAGAGCTCCGCATGCAAGGATAAGGCTGCATACTCTGAGAGGTCGGCCGGTTCCCCAGAGTCATTGTTCAAGATACCTCACCCAGGTGCCATTCAGCTTTCGGCACGGTTGTTACGCCTCCTCTTGGGGGCTAATCCCTTCGAGACGACCCCTGGATAATTGTTAATGAAAGAGGATTGCAAGTTGGCCCTGACCAAGCAGCGCTTATATTTGAACTTCCCGCTACTCACAGATTAAAAGGTTTAGGACGAGTCTCTTGCTGCTTCTAGACTGGTTGACTGTACGTCAAAACGTACACGTCAAAATCCAGAAACAGCTATGGAAATCCAAGTGTGTAGAGCCCATCCATATCACAGCCAGGATGGAAGAAGAACATCCCGTCCACTACAAAGAGAGGTTTAATATTATTCCAGCCCTATCAGAAGTCACTAGAGCGGACGCGTCCACTCAAGTTCCTACTCATCATGAAACAAGAAGTATAGAAGTCCAGTTAGACCTCCGGGATCCAGTCATTCCGCTTCCTGACCAATAAAAAATTGTAGCACAGATAATCTGATCTTCAGTAGCAACTTTGCGGGGCCCCGAGCAGCTACTACGATTTCTCGAAAATTTCCATCTCACAATTCACTTGGAGAGAAGAGTACGGAAAAAGTAAACCCGAAGCTCGGAGAGGCTCAGGTTCAGAAACTCCTTCTAAAAGAGGATACTTTGTTCGGCGATACTCCCAGAAGGGAGTTCGACAGCCCTCCAGCCGTGAACCAATCACGTTCCATAGGCCTTATGTCACGAGGGAATGTTGTTGAAATTGTTGTAGTCCATTCCATGGCTGCGTTAGATATAACATACCCCTAGGACACTTCTGCTACCACTGTGGAGAAATAAACGTTAACTCATGTCGACTGCCCCTACTACTCCGCAAAATGGAAGTTTTTTATGTCACGCAAAGCCCCAGAATCATGAAAATTCTGAAATTTAGGCTGACGAAACACACAGTTCTCCCCGTTAGCTGATCTCAAATTCCTCCTATACCTTCCGAATCCCTCCCTCTTATTTAGTTTAGAACCTACTGTAGATTTCAACAATGTTAACCTCTCTACAAAAGTTTGAATAAGTCAGTGAAAATAAAATCGCTGAAGAACGTTACAATTTTCTTGGAAAGATAACTTTATTGGGAACAAATACTTTATTCATGACACCGTCATGCATTTATTACTAATAAAGTTACAGTGGTAGGAATGTACAAAAACACAGTCAACAGCGTCAATTTCACGACAGTGAACTTTGACTTGTTATATTTTGTTGAAAAATCATAAGCTTACAGAGTTAATTATGAAGAGGGACCTTGTCTCAGCTCCAAATTGTGATAGAAAGCTCAGCTAAAGCTTGGAATAAATAAAAATATTCTCATAGTACAATGCCATAAGAAATAAAGTTGCAAAATTATTAGATAATTTGTTATCAGCAATGAATTTTTCTAGGCTTTTTTTTCCTGCGCGCATAAAAGGAGTCATCAGTATCAATGTGAGTCGAGGGTCACTATTCGGCACTTTCCACCAGCTACCTGATGCCTTTAACTTGGGAATACTGAAAAAAAGCCAACGGTGTAGGAATAAGATGAAACTAATTAAATACCGACAAATTAAACATTTCAGCAATTTCAGGTCAATTCATCTAAAGAATTTCTTCTACTGTTAGTAGTTTTGACAAAAATTCTAGTACCCATTCTCTGAGGTGTCTGAAAAACCCGTACAATAATTGTTTAAAAATTCAAAAAACTAAGGGGATATTCAAAATTGAAGATTTTTGTCTTTCTTTCTGTGAACTTTCATAACTCTAGAGATTTTAATGATATTAAGATGTACTTTTTTTAATTTTTAAGGATAAGACGTAGTTTTGAAAAAAAATAGAATAACAGAATAGAACCAGCTTGATAGAATTTTTTCCATAAATTGAGCTCTAGATTCGAAGTTCATGCAAAGAAGTCGCAAAACATTATTTTACATTTTAATCAGTTTTAGTAACATTTATAAAAATATTATTGTTTTGAATTTTTTTGAATCATGTGTTACGTTCTTGAGCAATTTTTTGTCACTGACTTATTTAAAATTTTGTAGAGCGGTCAACATTTTCGAAACCTATAGTAGTCACTCTTATTGCTGATAACACAAATATTGCTGATTTTGTCTAATTTTCTTTGAGTTTATCAATACCGTAGAAGCAATGAAGTACTTTGATGACAAAGGAGATGTCCAAGGAATTCTTAGATCAAATTTTTCTGCTTGGAATGTACAATATCGCTAGTGAGACCTCTATAGCTACGGCCTGGATTAAGTGCCACAATAAATTGCTTCTGTGCAACATTCGCGCCTGACTTGCAAACAGCAGCGATAATTAAATTCAAATATGGCGGCAGACTCCATATCTATAAATACGAGTGCGCTCTGGCACTCTTCCTCTTTTCGTTTGCTATCTCCAAAGCTCCTAATTGCCTAGCAGTTGTAATTGTTGAAAGGTGAATTTTGCTGAGTCTTTAGTTTTTTTCCTTGGATCGCTGTCAAGGCGATTCTCCGGAAGGACGTGGCCAGGACGACCTCGTAGTCGACTGGTGAATGGCCTTTCAAGAAAATTATCTTCGACTTTTGCTCAAAACCCTGGGAAAACCTCCGTGCACGTGGCTACTAGATTTCGTTTATTGTATTATTACATATTGTAATTGCTCATGCCCTTGAGACCCCTATTGATTGGGTGATATTATTAGCAATGTAAGCTTTTAATATTAAGATTGTGAGGTTCGTGGAGTCTCGTGCCTACTGTCACGGTGAGTAGACGTGCTTTCGACTGCTCGCTTGCTTCTTGGCCCCAACCAAGTTGTGATTATAACTCCCTAAACTTCGCGCCGCTCGACCTCTGTAAAGGTTTTTTGTGACAGTGAAGTGTTAAAGTGGAGCTTGTTTCCTATATTCTGTGGACACAATGTCAACTTACACAGATTCGATTCTCCTCGAAATCAGAGCGGACATTAAAGAGATGAAGGAAACCAACGAGAAGATCCAACAGGATATCGGGAATATTAACTCAACACTAGCTGCCCAAATCAAGCACGTTGAAAAAGTAGAGAAAAGGATTGAAAACGTGGAGCTAAAGCAGAAAATTTGCGAAAAATCTTCGAGAGCAAACAACCTAATTTTATACAAAGTTCCTGACACCGATGAGAAGGAGAGAAATACAATAGACAAGGTCATGAAAATCAACAATAAAGCAGGAATTATAATTCAGGAGGTATGCGCAGTCACTGTTTACAGAATTGGCAAATTCGCCCAGGGCAAAAACAGACCTATTTTAATTAAACTCATCGCTCCACGATGGAAGAAGGCATTTTTTGATAAAACTGCAGAATTAAAAACACTCGGTTTCGTAATTTCTAACGACACCACAGCAGAAGAAAGAGAGGCTATTAAACCGCTCTTGAAAGTCAGATATATACTCAAACGTATAGGGGAGGTTGCGGTTGTAAAGGGCACGAGCTTATACATGGGCAATCAACAATTATCAGAGAGGGAAATAGAAAACATCCTGAGGGAGGACAGCCTGAAAGAAACACATACACCCACAAGCCAGGCTGTTGAAAACTTTGCAAACCCGAAAAACACAATCAAACCCAGGAGAGGGCGACCTCCATCGGATTCTACAAGCTCCAGGTCAGATGGCTCGTTGGACGAATTTTTAGAAAACACCCCGAAATCAACCAGAAACAAGCAACAGCCGAAGCTAAAATGACTGAATGATGGATTACATTCAGCGAATACCCGGAAAAGCAGATTTCTACCAACACTCATACTGATACCACGGCTACGAGATGTAAACAGACGATAAGGACTGACAACAACGATTCTGCCGATGACGATCCTCGAACAAGGTTGGTCTTTTGGAATGTCTTCGGATTTAAGAATGCAGCGGACATCATGGAGTACGTAACAATCTATGATATTTTATGTTTCTCAGAATCATGGTTAACAGCGAATAATGTTAATTCTTTTTGGTCAGCGAAATACAATCTGGTCTTCTCGTATGCGATTAAAGATAAAATAAAGGGTCGTGCAAGGAGGGGATTAGTCATAGCGTATAACAAAATGGGCTCTTACAAACATGACCTGATCGAGTGTTCTCCGGAGATTCTGATGGTCAAAATAACTGGTTTAAATATGCAATTCTTAGTAGCTGTCGTTTACTCAAATCCGCAGTCAGAAATCGAAAAATTTATAGAAAACCTGAGTGAACTAATTGATAGTTAGTGACAGATTCCCGCAGCTTCCAATTTTCATAGGTGGCGATTTTAACGCAAAAACGGGAACTATAAGGTGTCAAAACGACGACAGCTTCTCCCATAACATGGCAAGCATTAGAAAATCACTTGATAAAGAAGTTAACTCCAGGGGTAAAAAACTAATTGAATGTTTGGAACAATGTAATTTAACAATTTTAAATGTGAGACTGCCTGGGGACAATCTCGGACAATTCACTCACCATGGTGCGTATAAACCAAGTGTAATTGATTACGCAATCTGTGATAGTTTTCATGCCGACTTGGTTTGTAATTTTAGGGTACTCAACCTCACAACGAGGTCGGATCACATGCCCCTGATCTTGGAGTTAAATCTTATACCAGAGGCAGCTCTAACGAAAAGAATGAAACTAGGGTTTTTTTAATCTATGCGATGGGAGGAGGGGGCCAAAGATACATTTGTTCACATAATGAGTCACAATCATCCGATAGAGAACCCCACTAGAACCACAAACGAGGCAAACACTAGTTTCACCACCATAATAAAAAGAGTTGCTCAGGAGGCTGGAATGAAAAAAACGGAGAGATCAATGACACTTTCGATAAAGAACTACTTTTCAAAACCATGGTATGATAAAAGATGTGCCGAGGCTAAGAGGAAGACGAGGAGATGGCTTAGAAAGTGTAATAACTCAAATTTTAGCGAATCAGATACAAAAGAATACAAGGCTGCTAAGAAAAACCTTGTAAAAACATTAGATCAGAAAGAAAAGTCTTACAGAAAAACCATTTCCGACACAGTCAGTAACTGCCGTGATTCTAAGACCTTTTGGGCTGCTATTAATAACTTCAAACCTAAACTCAAAGCTACGAACTCCTTAAGTTTAGACGAATGGGGCGAGTATCTAAGCCGTCTCTTCCCCCCGCGGACTGTTGACTCAAACTTCACACTCACTGAAACAAGACACCCTCTCCTGGACAGTCCGATCACGGGCGAGGAACTGACCTCCGTCCTAAAAAAATGCAAATCAGGCAAATCTCCAGGACCAGATGGCTTAAACAACGAATTTCTTAAAAATCTTCCAAGTAATTGGATAAGGTACCTCGCCAACTGGTTTAATAAAATAATTGAGGAGGGGGAGGTTCCTCGGGCGTGGTCGGAGGCACACGCAACTATGATACATAAGAAAGGTGACGCAAAAGATCCACCTAATTACAGATGCATCTCGTTGGTGAATTGTGTAGCCAAGACATTCACCCAAATACTAAACGACAGACTGACTAAATGGGTCAACGAAACCGGTGCACTCCCAGAATTTCAATCAGGTTTTCGAAAAGGAAGGGGATGCATTTATAATATTTTTATCTTAAATGCAGTGTCCCAAATATATTTGAGCCAACCGAAAAGAAAGGCTTACGTCTTGGTCGTAGATTTCGTCAACGCCTTTCCTTCTGTGAAACACAGCCTACTATGGGAGAAACTAAAGCGAATCGGGATTAGCGGCAGGTTTATAAAGATCTGTAAAAGATTCTACGATCATGCATCTCTTTCAGTTCGCACCCCTCAGGGCTTGTCCAAAGCAGTTGACATTACGGAAGGAGTTCTTCAGGGAGAGACCTTCAGCCCGCTATTTTTTGCACTATTTCTGAACGACTTTGAGGTCTTCTTTAGAGAGAATGGGCTTGAGGGCATCCCAGTGGATTACGGGCACGACATCTTTTGCACCGCATATGCCGACGATTTGGCAATTTTTGCATCTTCCCCGATTGATCTTGCAAGGAAAATCAAATGCCTGGAAGCATATTGTATCATCAACGGTCTCTCAATTAATAAGAAAAAAACGAAGGTCCTCATTTTTCACAAGGGTAAACTTCAAGAAAGAATTAACATGTTCTATTGTGAAAATGAGAAGTTAGAAATGGTAAAAGTCTTCTGCTACCTTGGTATCCTGTTTTCCAGCTCCGGTCTATTTTTAGAGTCTCTCAAGAACATTAAACAATCGGTTCAAAATGCAGTGAATTCAGTTATGAAAATTTTCTGGAGCGCTCGATCGGACTCATGGGAGGTTAAGGAAAAACTTTTTCGTTCGCTCGTAACAAGTATTCTTTTTTATGGTATCGAAATTTGGGGATTGCGCCACTTGACCGACATAGACACAATCCAGGCTGCATTTTATAAGAGATTACTTTCCCTTCCCACCTCCTGTCCTAGCTATGCGATGCAATTGGAAGTGGGTGCTGCGCCTCTATCTAGTGAAGTTTTTAAGAAAGCGCTTAATTGGCTCGAAAAGCTGCAAAACATGGATGATAGTCGATTTCCAAAAATATGTTTTAACAGACTCGAGGAACTCTCTAAAAAAGATGATACATTAGTTAAGTACAATTGGCTTCTGCAAATTAAACAAATTCTCCAGCTGGTTTATACTGATAGAGAGGGCCCAGTGCACACTTCTTACGACCCTGAGAACATAATCGACCAAATGATCGGGCATGTGGAGAAATATATAGAAATATGTAAAATCAACGACAAAAATAGGATAACCGAGTCAAGCAGTCTCCAGGTTCGTCGTCAGTTAAAGATTGAGAACGGACGCCAAGCATACTTGAATAATAAATTACCTATGTATAAAGTTAAAGTCATGGCTCACTGTAGACTCATGAGTTCCATATACGGTAGGATAATTGTCAACGAAAAACGGATTACTCTAAAACCCGGAGAATACTGTAATATATGTTCACAGCCTAAACCCGAAAATTTATTTCACGTGTTGTTAGAATGTAGTGCATACAGGGAAGCGAGAAAAACCTTAATTGTAGAAGCGTTAACTAATGACACCGATCTTGTCGAATACATGTTAAATATTTTTAACGCTGAATCTAAAGAAAGTGTTAACAAGCTTCATGAATTCTTTTCCAAAGTTTCTGATATTCGCGCGTCTTTATAAAAAAAAAAATCTTACAAATCTATGTACTGATTTCATCTTTTAGCACCTACTCTACTCACACCGTCGAAACCTGTGTATTTCCTCAGATACATCAACGGTACGACTCTCATTTGTAAGGATGTTTGGCCTAAGACAAATTAATAAATACTTGTGAGGTTCGTGGATCACCTGCGGATTCAGCTTTAATTTTAAGTACAGTGAATTTAATTGAATGACTGTACTATTATTATTTGACTTGTGAAACGTTTGAGTTTTTATTTATAGAGGAGGATACCTTTCGCGAACGATTATTTCCTTGGATCTTCCCTTGCTAGATAAGCGTCAATACTATCTTGACAAACCATCTAGTCAGACATAGTAAACTGGACGTCATGAGCATTACCTTCAATAACAGCTTTTAGCTCCGACAAACTGAGAAGATCCAGGAAGGAGCAGTTTTTCGATGATATCCACATGGAGTGCGGACTAGATAAATGCAGAAACATGCATTTCATTGGAGGAGAATTAGGGATCGCAGAGCTAGAGAACGAGAACGAGGATGACATTGAGGCAATGGCTGAGGGCGGGTCATATAAATATCTGCATGTTCTTGAGTCTTAGGGTACTCAACATATGATAGTTAAGAATAGCCTAACGACTGTCTTCACTACAAGACTCAGATCGGTTCTAAAGAGTTATCGCAACTCGTTCAACAAAATCGGGTCTGTCAACACCTATGCCATCCCTGTCATTATGTACCCTTTTGGGCTAATGAAATAGTCAAAAATCGACCTTGAAAAGTTGAACAGAACCATCAGCGTCGAAAGGCCAAGCGTGGAATGCGCCACAGTAATTAGGCTACTGAAATGTTGGTTCTACCAGGACATATAGGGGGTTTTTTTCTTTTTTTTCTGTACAGGAGGTGAGAATGCATTTACGCATTGACTGTGGGACTCCACATGAAGACGGTAATACCCACTAAACTCACCTCTTCTTCCTGCCAACCCATGTTCCCGGAATCCGCTTTCGCATTGCTTCGAGGACATGGGAGTAAGGCCAGTAAGACGTGCTTCGGCTTCCAATTTTAAGCGCCAGCTTGGCATTTTCCCAACTTTCATCCAACCAGGATGCACGCATCGTCCTCAGTAGTGCGGTGGTACCACAACTCGGGCCCGTCGGCCTTCGGCATCCTGGTTGGGCACGATTCGTTGAGCAGCGCGTCCTTGAGGCTTCCTCGACGAGGTCGCTTCTCGGAACGCCCTGCAGCTCCTCGTCCCAGGCTGATGGTCTGTCCGGGGTTTATCGTCTTCTGCGGCGTAGAGGTAGCACTGAGGGGTGCTTTCGCATTCCGCAGCCTTATGAATCTCCTTGTCCTGTCTGAACCCCTGCAGCCCGCTGCCATGTGGCCAAAGCCTAGGCAGTGATAACACCTCAAGGCCTCCGTCTTCTTCCGCACGCGATAGGACATCCATCCCACCTTGAGGTGTCCCGTGCGGATAAGCCTTGCAGCAAGCTCATCCCTCATCTCGACAAAGGCCTTCAGATTACCTCAGAAGGCCCTCTTCATCAAACTGACTTTTATTTCACCGCTCGTTGCTTCGTCGAAGTATCTACGAACGGCAGCCTCCACTTCTGCTGCATCGGTGGTAGTGTTGATGTCCAGGACTTAAACCTCGGTGCTCTGCCGTCCGCCTTCAGCCCAACCTCCAGAAGGACCTGCCCGTTTCGGGTTTCCCTGACCCCAGGGGTGTCCGGGTTCACATTTCGCTTGAGGTCCTTAAGGACCTCCGCGTAGCTCGAGCCTACAGCCGGTCTCATAAGGACTGCCTCAGGTCGAGCTCGCATTTTTGATTTGGCCTGCTTCATGTTAGTAGCAGGGCCTCGTATCCTCGCTTGGGTGTGTAGGTCACCGCTACTGCAGCAATGCAGGCCCTTGGCCTCTTCTTCATCGGCTTCGAGGAAGAATTTGCCTCAATGTGACTCAGGGTGGAATCCCGTTCACGCTTCCCGAGTCCCCGTTTGACGTGTCTCCTTCCTTTTCTGCCATGCCTTCTTCTTTACTGCTATCCTCGCCTTTTTGGCGGTGGACCACCCAATCTCTATTGGCACAAAACTGAACCAGTAGTCGGCTGAACCAATAACAGCATCCAGCTTACGCGCCAGATCTTTCGCTTCCTCCAGTCCATGCCTGATTGGCATGAACATGTATCTCTTTGTATCGAAGAAATCCTGCATCCTTTTGAGAGTGCCCTACAACTCCTTCAAGTCCCACCGTCACGTGCAACGGACCGCCCAACTCCTCACATACACTTTTGTTAAAATTTTGATTTGTCGCCATCTGGTTCCCACGAGTAGCTAGGGAAGTGTGAGTCCACCCCCGAAGAGCTCCGCATGCGGCAGTAAGGTCTGCATACTCTAGGAGGCGACCTGGTATCCTAGAGACACCATGTACGATACCAAACTCTGGTGCAATGCAGTTTTCAGCACGGTTGTTAACGCCTTGACTTGGGGGCTTTTCCTTCGGGACCATCCCTGGAACATTGTCCACGAGTGCTTATTGAGCAGTGTAACCGTATTCAGCAGAAGCCCTCGGTACTATCATTCAACATGGTGTTGCGTGAGAAAAAAGGCGGGAAAGTCCATATCATCGAAATTTTTTGTCCGCTTCACCGGAATTTTCAGGCAGCCTATGCAACCAAGATCCATAACTATAGTGAGCTAAGGTTTATTAAATGCATAACATCTTTATCACATCAGGGACTAGACAGGGACGAAGATGACATGTCGATAAGTAAGAGACCTGATAGGTAAGCGCGCCGTTACGGAGTGGTTGAAATCAAGAATTTACTATTAAAAATTTTTATCCAATTTTACCTGTTTTTATCTGTTTACAGAATCCAAAATAATTTGCGTAGTAATCAAATAAATTGTTATAAACAAATGAAGTGAATAGTTTAAAAACGGAGTGGTTTAACGATCCAATTTTTTAGAAATAAAACTGCTATATTGTTTCTCTAGTGCAACACTGAGTTGCGAAGATGTATAAAATATAGAAAATTATTATTTTTATAAACAATTATTATAAAAAATTGATAGTTTCTCATTTTTCTGTAAATCTGATCTTTTATTTTCAGTTAAATGGCTTGATACGTTACTAGATGTTGTAAATTCGCAATAATATTGTTTAAAGTATGATAAACATTATTTTCATAAGCAAATTGGATAAACAAAAGAACGATTCTGGCATTTTCGCAAATAATCTTCGGATTTTTCAACGAATGTCCGGATCAAAATGCGTTACTTGGGAGGCTCAACTACAAAACATTGTTTACCATTGAAATTTGGCATTGCTATAAATAAATTTTATAAAAATCAAAGTGAAAGTTTGTCCTTTCTAAATGAAAAAAAAATTCTTTTCAAATAAAAGACTCAGATTGGCCACAAGAAAGATATTGAACTACGAATCTCTGTCTAGAATAAGAAAACCTTCATTTTTCAAAAACAAATTAAATAAACAAAGGTCACTTTCGACGTGTTGTGAATAAGTTCTATAGAAAAGCGAATGTAGTTATGTCTTGATATTATCAATATATATCTTAATTGCAGCCTTTTGCATGCAATTAGTGGATTTGAACTGACTAGTAATTTAGGTCCCAAAACCTCATTCGTGGCTACTCGAGATTTTTTCGCCGAATTCACTACCAGTACGTTTACAAATGGCTTTTTTAATCAATTTTTTAAAGCAAGTAACAAAGTTCAATTCGAGACAAATATCCGTGGTCAACCTATTTTCTTCTGTCATGTCAATTTTTTGCACTGAAATGTAAAAAATAGGCTTTATTTGATTAAATTCATTTCTAAAAATGGAAGATTTTAATTCTGAACAGAGATTCATAGATGAAAAAAAATTGTCAACTAAGAATTGCAGAATTTCAATTGTGTTTATAAAATTTGTTTATAACAATCATAATTTCTATTAGTTAAGCCTCTTAGGTAACGCATTTTGAGGGAGATTTGCGTTTAAAAAAACAGCAGATTTTGCTCGAAAATGCGAAATTTTTTCTTTTTTTTATCCAATTTGTTTCTAGAAATTATAATTGTTAATACTCATCAATGTTTCTTAATTGTATCTTTTCAGTTGAACATTTTCAAAATCCACTGTTGCGCTAGAGACAAACTACATAAATTTTAGTACAAAAACAATTTTGATCATTAAACCACTCAGTTGTTGAATTATTCACTTCTGTTGTTTATAACAATTAAGTTGATTATTATGCAAATTATTCGTATTCTATAAGGGCCCTTGCCAAGTTTCAACTACAATCCCACGGCTACATGCGACCTGTCAATTTGCTCGGGTTTTCGATCTGCCTCGCGATGTGAATCGCGAAATTTATATTAACCATCTTCAAGTTGGCTGTCTTTGGATTTTCACATGCTTCTCTTTGTTCGGCTATTGACGTCTGTTATCTTTGAATTTTTTCGTTTTGGACAACGAATATTTTTACTTAAAGTAATCATTTCCTCGCCAAAAAGGTAGGTAGGTCTTCAAGAATTTTATCGGCACCAGAATCAAGCAAGATACCGGATATTTAATGAGTTTTCTTTCTTTCATTCTGGCTTAGATGGAGACAGTGCTAATTATGAAAAAATCCAAGTCAACAACGTCCTTCACACCAGATCCTCTGAGGACCTGTGATATATTTTTTTCTACACATATTTCATAATAATATGGATACTAAGGATACCGTAAAGATTAAACGCCATAAAATATTTGCGTCGATTATAAATTTAGACAAATCTGTACTTTGGCATGGAGTCCGAGAGATATGTTGTCATAAACTATACAGCAACAATAGTTAGGAAAAATAACCCCATATATTTTTTAGTATATAGCTCAGAGTGATACCACCGACACTTTTGGAGTCTTTTGCGGATGGATTCAATATATATATATATATATATATATAATTAAAAACAAAGTTAAACAACCACCGCAGGGTACCACTAAGAGCAACTGCCATCTTGAAAAAAATGTCAATGGCCCCCAGTAGAACCGCGGTAAAATACACCTATGGCCACGTCTCACATCCGTGAGATGGGTGGTCACAGGGCACGACGAAATCACAACGACAGGCCGGCGAAACCCTCGTGTGTCTTGAGGACACGAAGCGACCCAAGGATGACAGCTTTCTGCATCCATCTCGCAAGAGCCTTGGCATATTTTTGGCACGCGGGTATGGCTTTAAGGTTACGAACCAGCGATAATTTCACACCTCCGAGAGCACCTATCACAAGAACAATCACTCGTACCGAATATTTTGGGTACAGTCGAAGCAGCTCTCTTTTAAGGTCTTGATATCTCTCCTCTTTTTCTTTCTCCTTTGCAGTGATGTTGTATTCGGATGGAGCCGAGAATTCGATCACGAATATAGTTCGTTTCTCGAAGTCTTGGAGAACAATGTCAGGCCTCGAGTGCGCAACGGAGACTGCTGCCCGAAAATCGTAGTTCCAGAAAATCTGGCACTTCTCGTTTCGGACAATTGACTCTATATCCCTTGGAGCGTTCGGCAGGGCAGGGTCGCGACCAACACCGTAAGAGCGACAAAGGTGGTAATAAAGTACTCTTAGGGCCGCATTATGTCTATAGATATACGTTGTTCCTGCGTGGGTCGGACACCCCGATAGTATATGTTCTAGGTACTCAGCGTGTGCATGACACGCTCTGCACCTATCACTGGGAACTTCTTGACATAAAATGCGGGCGCGGTATGCTAAGGTGGAGATTACACCGTCCTGGCATGCGAAAATAAAGCCCTCTGTACCTGAATTGAGCCCTGATGATTT
>CAKNXH010060742.1:107824-126982 GCA_932178445.1 Andricus quercusramuli
TGGTGTGAGTTCCCTTGTCTCACACAGTGATACTTACAAAAATATTTTTTATTGATTTTCACATTCTCTTTTCTCTTCTCTTCGCGATCTTGAACTTCGGGAAAATATCATACTGTGGAAATGACGAATACTTCTTCAAAATCAGAGTCGATTCCAAAGAGGATACAAAGGAATGGTTGATATGCTGGGGTACTTTACTCGGAGCTTTAAAGACATTGTTCTTAGATCAGATCTGAGCTTATGATTATCCTTTCGAAAAGGATTAACAATAACGGTGATCAAAGCTCCTTCGTCTTTACATTATGTCAATGAACTGCCCAAAGAAATATCTTTTTGTGTATTGTATCAAATCCAACTACTACATTGGATACGAGTATCAAATTAACGACCAGACAATTGCAGAAAAAGCCTAATATAATGTATGAATGCTACAAATCAACGATTCAGCGAACCGAGAGCAAAAGTTTCCAGAGCGAATGATGCGTGTGGTTTTAGTGGCGGATATGAAGGCACGTCTGGCAGCGCTACACCACGGCAAGAGAATTCAAGCCAAAAATCACCTAAACAAGTGAGAGGCAAAAGGAATTAGTCTCCAGAAACGATCATTATTTTATTATTAATTACTGTTTTCCTACCATAAAAATTTATTGAAAAGTCACTTGTTTCTAGGATTGCATTTCTAACTTGTTTCCTATGACGTCATAAACAAAACAAATGAGAATCAAGTGACAGTTAAAATTCGAGATAGAATCTTTTGGTTTTGGGGCCACGAGATATATAAATAGTTCTGAAACTGGTTACATGTGAACAGAAAAATCATTTTTATTAAGTATTAGTTTTAGAAATAATAATGTACGCAATGATATATTAAGTGCACGATAATTAAGTAAGAACAGTTTATAACATTTATATTTCAGAGAATCACAAAAGATACAAAAACTTAGGTACCAAGGTAACACAAACCAAACAAAAGAATTAACACAGAGATTGTATCGTATTTAAATTCAAATCTTAACACTTCCCCTCGAGACAAACTCTGCCAAATAAAAACTTTAAATTTTTACTAATCCTAGGAGACGAATACAGCTTTCGTGCTTTGGTTTTGTTAACGCCTTAGTCAAAACGTCAGCAGCCATGTCCTCGGATGCCACATGCTCCAAATGCACTTGATTCGATTCCACAACCTCGCGAACAAAATGATGTCTAATGTCGATATGTTTAGATCGAGCGTGATAGACAGGATTAGTTGCAAGTTTCTGAGCGCTGTAATTATCAACTTTTATCCTAATTGACTCGCTATTTGACGCTCCAAGTTCCAGTAGAAATCTTCTAAGATGTACTGCTTCCTTGGCTCCTTCGCTCAAAGCCATATAATCTGCCTCAGTCGATGATAGTGCAACGGTACGTTGCTTTCTGGAATCCCATGAAACAATTCCATTGTTTATCATGAAAGCATAGCCTGTGAAGGATCGCCTGTCATCAATCGAACCTCCCCAGTCTGCATCAATATATCCCTCCAGAGGACTATCACCACTTCTATAGAAGATCCCAAGATCACTGGTCCCTTTTAGGTATCGAAGTACTCTTTTCGCTGCGTTCCAGTGAGTCTTGTCAAAGCAGTCATTAAATTGACTCAGCAGACTTGTGGTGTGAGCAATGTCTGGTCGTGTTGCCACAGATAAATACAACAAGCACCCAATTAGTTGTCGATAAGGTGGTTTTTCGCCATCTGCATAAGACCAAGATTTGCTTCTAACTAGCTTTGTTCCTACTTCTAGAGGAGTCGATACAGGGTTGCAGTCCTGAATTCCAAATCGATGAAGCACATCTTTAATATAAGTCCTTTGGTTTATCAGAATTCCTTCGTTACTATTGGTAAAGTCCATCCCCAAACATCGTTTAAGATTCCCGATATCCTTAACCTCGAAAAATGTTCTTAGCTTGCAAACAAATTTTGTAATCTCTTCACGATCTTCGCACATCACAAGGATATCGTCAACGTAAATGACAATAATCATTAACTTCCCATTTTTGTTATTTAGGTAAACACAGGGATCCGATTTCGTCGGTTCCACTCCAATGGATCGTAAATCACTGTTCAGACGTCTGTACCAGGCGCGTCCAGCTTGCTTTAGCCCATACAGAGCTTTCTTCATCAGGCATACCTTGTCACCACGTTCCAGCTCGTTCAACATGATTTTAGCCTTGTTACTCAACCCATCCTGGCTTTCTCCCTAGCAGATGATGTATTTCAGAACTTTTTCCAATCCATTTGGAACTTCCATAAATACTGTTTCTTCTAGGTTCCCGTTGAGATACGCCGTTTCTACATCATATTGTTGAATATGCATCTGCTTTGAGTAGTATAAGCTATTGTAGTTCGTATGGAACTCAAACGTGCAACTGGTGCATATGTCTCATGGAAATCTCTCCCATGTTCCTGGGAGTACCCTTTGGCTATGATTCTAGCTTTTCTTCTTTCCAAAACACCATCCAAACCATATTTATTTGTTAAAATAAAACGACTGCCAATTACTTTGGATGATTCAGGTCTGTCAATCATATTCCATGTATCCTTCATTAGAATCGATTTTACCTCGTCAGCCATAGCCACCATCCATTCGTCGAAATCTTGACTGGCCAGTGCTCGGTTGAGAGGAATTTCAGTTGCGTTGAAAGATATTTCGAAGAAGTTTTCCAGTCTTTCTTTCCAAGAGAAGCCACACGCATCGGTCCACAAACATCGGAATGGATTATTTCTCCAACACTCGTCACTCTTTGCGATACTTTAGGAAATGGAGGTCGGCTCATCTTTCCCTGTAAGCAGACAGCGCATTCAAAATCTTCATTAAATCCATTGACGTTGACACCCTTGATGCGTTCAGTCCTGATGGCTTCACGAAGAGATTGAATATTTAAATGTCCCATGCGGATATGCCAGTCTTCCAGAGAATTTTTCTTTGGCGTCCTAGTCTGAAAAATCTGCTTTCACTCTGCATCGCTTGCTCCACTAAAAAAATATAGATCCTTTTTCACGCTTTGCAGTAAGCAACACTTTTCCACAATTATCAACTATCTCGGCCTTGGTTTTACTGAAAATAACATCATGTCCCTCATCAGTAATCTTTGCGACCGAGGCGAGATTCGTTCGTAAGTCCGGAACATATAAAGTGTCACTGAATTGTATCACTTTTTTATTACCGTTTATTTTCGTTAAGGCTGTCGCGGTTCCCTTCCCGAAAATGTCCGTGCGTGCATTGCTAGCCAGATTTAATTTTCCATATGCACTATCTTCACAAATTTTTGTAAAGGATTCAATATCATTGCACATGTGAGATGTGCATCCACTGTCGACACACCAGGTATCACACTCCTCACTATGCCCGATTTTAAAAGATTCCTCTGTTAATAACACTTCAGACGTTGCTAGCAAACATACATCTTCGGCACTGTTTCCAGCCTGTTCTCTAGGCTTCTTATTTTTTTTACAGTTTTTCGCCCGATGTCCGATCGCACCACACTTAAAACACTTCATGTTAAAATCGTCCTTTTCCGTATTCTCGTGCCAATCTTGCCTATATTTCATATTTTTATACCCCGAATTTTTTGTGACCATCGCGTTTTGTACTGTCCTGATACTCGTATCTTTACGCGCGTCGAATTCTTCTCCGTTTTTTATTCGAAGTACTTCTAAAGTCGGTAATTCATCTCGAGATGACATCGCACACCGAAAGTTCTCAAAGCTTTCCGGTAAACTTCGCAAAAGCATGACCGTCAATAAATCATTATTAACTTCGACTTCTAGCTCTGCCAACTTGTCCACCGTATCAAAGAAACTTCGACAATGTTCTCGTGCATCATCTCGTTCAAATATTTTCAGAGACATTAACTGATTTAACAGGGCAGCGTTCCGCGCTGGGCCCTTGGACTGGTATATGGCCTCCAACCTAGACCAAATTTCTCGCGCGGACGTACAAGACTTTATTTGCTTAATCTCGGACGGATTCATTGCAAGAACAATATCCGACTGTGCTTTCAAGTCAGCTTGTACCCATCTAGCCACAGCTTCTTGTGATTGTACATTTCCTTCTATGACCTCAGGCTTCACGACACTTCCTGAAACGCAACCCCACGCATCATTTTTTATTAAAACTGCACGCATCTGGAGTTTCCAGGTATCGTAATTATCTTTGCTGAGCACTTCGAATTTTACCCCGGTTGCGTTCATCGTTGCGATACACTATAGCACGCGTTCTCAAAATGACATTAACCAACAAATTCACCACAGCCACCTGCGTTCGTGATACTGAAATCAAAGTTCGTTCTTTCCACTTATAATTTCGCGACACAGTCTGAGCCCATAACCTTTTAGAAATAATAATGTACGCAATGATATATTAAGTGCACGATAATTAAGTAAGAACAGTTTATAATATTTATATTTCAGAGAATCTTAAAAGATACAAAAACTTAGGTACCAAGGTAACACAAACCAAACAAAAGAATTAACACAGAGATTGTATCGTAATTAAATTCAAATCTTAATAATTGGAAACACTCAGACACTACAGGACGCATAGTAACGCTGCAGCTGGTTGGCGCGGGGCACCCACTCTCTTATGCTACAAACTTACCAAAACTTTCCATCCCGAATTCGTTTTGGGATGTTTTGCAAGAGAAAAAATCGAGCCTACCATTCAGGACATAGAGCCTCGGTTGGAAGGAGTCAATAACTTCGCATATCGTCGCGTCTCACCTTATGGACGGAATATTGCGTAAACGAAAGATGTCCGCCACGCGACGAGTGAATCATATCTACCTCTCTGGCAGTAGGTGTTATTGCTCTGAGGTCTAGAATTTAATCCTAGCGCCCTAACTGCGACAACTTCTGCGCATTAAACAAGTTTCTGTACATGTGTAATAGATAGGTGTCCAATGAGATATAATGGCAACAACAAGAGTGCTAGTAAGGCTTTTGTGATCTCAAGTTTTAACAGAAAGTCCAGTTCCTGAAAGTTTCTGTTCCTATTTGGTCGTTATGGTACCAAAACTGGGCGTTTTTCAGCCTCCTGTACTTCCACAACTGAATCAATTCCATTTCGTTTCTAATTTCTCTATGGTCTCTGTCCTGATATTCAAGGCTTCCTCTGAGGACAAATTGAAGGTCATGTAATTGAGATCCGCTTCACTAATGGTGTTATGAAGCGGAACAAATCGCTTGCAGTTAAAATGGTCTCGCGACTGTATAACTTGAAATTCACACAGTCGCTTGAAATCTTCAACGCCCCCGACCCCCTTTACGTCGTGATACAACTACCCTTTTACTCGCCAATTTACTGTGGTGCATTCGATGCAGTCGTCTCAACGCCGATGGCATACGTGTTGATATCCCTGATCTTGTTTGCCGAGTTAATAGAACTCTTCAGAACCGATCTGAGTCTTGCAGTGATGACAGACTCAAGAATGCCTGATATTTATATGACTTACCCTCAGCCATTGCCTCGATATGATCCTCGTTATCGTTCTCTAGCTCTGCGGTCCTTAACTCTCTTGTGACTAAATGGACTGTTCTGCATTTATCTAGTATGAACTCGATGTTGCTATCATTGTAAAACAGCTTTGTGGCATGGATCTCGTGCTGCAGTTTCTCGACTCAACTAGCACAGAACTTCAGTTCATGTTCTCTGAACGCATGAAACATGCTATTTAGTGTTTTACTCAATGTATTCAGCACTGAATAGAACCGTAATGCACTAAAGAAGTCTTCGTAAAAGATACCCGTCGTAATCCGTATTAATCTAGTTATCCTTAGTTTCCCATGATCAAAATACTTGCTTTTCGTCCCCCCAAGCATCATTGCACTAACTAAGAAGTTGATGATACGTGGGCAGATCTCGTAATCATTTAAAACCTCCAGCAAATAGTCATGTGGTACTGAAGGGAACGCTTGCTATGTGCAAGTTTCTTTGATGTTTTCTAGCTTGGGTCATGGCCACAGCGTCAATGGTGACTAGATCTTTACTGTATCCCGAGTTCTGGCAACATTCTTTTTGTTTATCTGTTAGGATGTGATTCTTGTCACAATAAGTGTAAACTTTATCGGTAATTACATCTCTAAGGCACGTGTAAATCATTGGGGGACAGGTTATTGGTTGAAATTCATATGGATTTTGAGTGTCTAGTTTTTTAGGCAAAGTGTGAGCAGTCTTTGAGCGTAAAGCTTGGCATCAGATCTGGATGTTCAATGATCTTTTGAAAACACCTTGCCAACGTAGGATGTATACTCGTCAGGTACTTGTACCATAAACTGTCCACAATGTCTGGAACTAGGGCTTTTCAGTCATTTGCGCTTCTCGAAACCGTTAAAACGTCTGAGACAGTGATGTTAGTAGGCTCCATTACGGGGTTCTTTCTTGCTCTTTCTTTCTCTTATTGGAACCGCGCATTGCTGCAAATTGCTAACGCTTGTCGAAGCATTCTGAGCAGGCACAATTGACGTTCCACAGTTTACTTTTTGTCGCAGATGTTCTTGCTGGCCAGATTTGTAAATCATTAGATCTGCTTGACCATCGTGCAGCTCACCATCACCACCGTCTCGCATGCTGTGGCCCCCCGCGGTGGCTCTAGTGGTGCCTCGACGATTCTCGGAAAGCGACCATCGTTTCAAAATACTAAGTAGATTCACCATTTTTTGTGTGGGTGTTGATGATTCTTATCTTACTTTTCCTCTTCGTTCCGTGCCGGTCTGGCATGGGAAACCCTGTCAGTAACAATGCTTATAAAGTCGAACTTGTCAATATTGGACCTTTCAATGCATACCCTAATGTGTGTTTGTAATAAAGTTCAATAAATTTCTCAAATTGTGGTGGGTAAGAAATTATAAATTTAATAGTATTTGATACATCATGATATTTTAAGAGCTAATAAATTTATAATTTATAAATGAATACGGTATTAGCTGTTAAATTATGAAATGACCCTGCACACTTTACATTCACGGCTAGCCTCGATTAAGTTTAACCCAAAAGTACTTGCACATCCAGTTTCTCTCTTGTACGTGTTTTGGGGATACCCCCGGTTATTTTAAGCCAAGAGAGAAGAAATCGTACTACGCGCTTTTTTTGAAAAAAAGATATTTTCAGTTTTGGACATTCAAAATCTCATTTTTCTCGAAAACGGTGCAAAATATGAATAGCAGTTCAGAGTTCAAAATTGTTTCCCTTCCTAACATCCATAAAATTATACGCTTACTAGGTTTTTATCTTATATAATTCAAGAAAATTTTCCAAAAAGATACACAAAATCAATAAAAATCTACCAAAATAACATTTAGGTTGAAGAATTTTAACACATTATTTTGAAAAACGTCTGTCTTTAGTTCATTGACTGTCTAAAGAACATATTACATGAGATTATTGCTTTGAACCCTGGCGGACCGAACGAACGGAGCGGATACGCTACAGCGTATTCTTATAGTATCCACATCGTATCCTCTCCGTATCATGCAAGAAAAACTGATTAAAAAAGGAAGATGAACATTTCACTTATTGAAATTCGGATTCTACGTGAAATTTTGCGTTAAAAGGTCACGGAGTAATCGCAATAGTTTTTCTTGCAACATTAAAAACTTTCAAAAAATATAATACTTATCGAAATAAATAAATTGAATTGAAATAAATGCTATTTTATTTGATTTGTATTGATTTTGTCTATCTTTTGGGAAACTTTGTTGAATTATACAGGGTAAACATCTGGTAAGGGTATAATTTTACAGATTTTAGGAAGGGAAACAATTTTGAACAATGAACTGCTATTCATATTTTGCATCGTTTTCGAGAAAAATTAGATGTTAATAGCTAAAAATGAAAACTCATTTTTCCTCAAAAACGCGTAGTACGATTTTAGTCTTTTTTTGGCGTAAAATAACCGGGGGCATCCGTGAAAGACGTAAAAAAGAGAAACTGGATGTGCAAGTACTTTCGGGTTGAACTTTAAATCCGGTCCAGGTCAAATTGGCTGAAATTGCAATATAATATAGTTCCAAGCCTCCTGATCAAAAAATCTCAATGGGAACCAGTCCAACATATCAAAAGTTTCCGAAATAGATGGGGTTGAACGTGAAGAATATGACCACAAGCGAATCTAATGTCCCACTCGAAACTTGAAGATTAGGTGCAGATTTTTCAATGAAATGTAATCAGCACAATCACTGATTGAACTGCCCAGGCAATGTGAAGATTTTTCAAAATAACCAAGGCAAAAGACATTTTGAACTGCCAAAGATCTTTAGTAGTCTAGATAATTAAGACAAAATTACAGATCAGTCCAACCGACAAAGGCAGGACACTTTGATGGTTCGGCCAGTTAAGACAATACTATAGATCAGTCCAACCAACTAAGGCCAGACACTTTGGTAGTCCAGCCAGTTAAGGCAGGACTATAGATCAGTCCAACCAACAAAGGCAAGACAGTATGCTTGTCCACGCTGGGCTATAATAAAAAATTCTTAAATAATTATACAAATATTTCCGCCACTACGCCTCCTACCTCAGCTGAAAGAGTACTTTCATGTGGCAAATGAGTTTATAAGGACAAATTTCCCCTCGCTGAAGAGGCCTGCTCTGTATTACATGCAATTTTATTAAGGCGCTTCGTCGAGCCTGGTTTTTAGCCCATGTATTCGTTTTGACATTAATCCCGCTAAACGGATGAATTGTTCAATGTAAGATTTGAACCACATAATCTGAAGGGTATAGTGCCTAACATTAATGGCTCTTTTTTTAAAAAAATGGTCTTGTTTTTGTGTTTTTTTAATTAATCGAAAATATGTTTTATTTCTGCGCCTGTAAACGAGCAATCCGCCACCGGGAAATTACCCCCGTTGAACCTAAAACAGGCACTCTGCAAATGTATATAGAATTTACGATAATTCACCGTGACGGTTTTCGAGCATGCTGAACCCAGGGGGTCGCTCGTAAATCTTCCGCTATTTCCATTGTTGCATCCTGAGACGATTCGAGCCGCTTGAACGAAATTGATAATTATTAAAATATGCATAAATTGAATTTTTATATGCTGCATTAGGTTCATTACAAAATTACGAGACGAAAAAAAAAAAGATAGAAAAAAATCGGTTCACCCGTTCAATTTCTGTTGGGAGTTTTGGTAATGTTGCATTTTATTCGAGATTACCTTTAATATTGAGAATATTCACCAATCTTCCAAATCTTTTTTTAATTTTTAGTTTCAAATTATATCATCTTCAAATTTTATCAGCTAATTAAAATATCGTCGATTCGTGTTTTGCGCAATTTTCGATATTGTCACATTATTCATTGTCGGTGGGTGATTTACTTTGGTCTTTATCGAAAAAAAACCAGAGTCAAGGATGATTAATCAATTCATGGAATATTCAATTCGATTCATCGATTCTAATTCTTATAAACAAGTGATATTAACAAAATGTGAACATATCGCAAATTTTGCTTCAAAGTATCTTCGTAACATGAAATTGCTTCATTTTATCAACTCGATCATTTTTGATCATGAAAATTTGTTGTATGGTATAATTTGTTCGTTTTATAAACAAATTATGTGAATAAATGCATAGTTGAGGCGTTCATTGGCAGAAAGTAATCGTTTTTCTTTTTTGGTAACTTTAAATTATATGAGTGGTAATATGTTATTATTAAGATTGGTCATTCCATATTATTTATTTATTTTCTAAACAAATTTTATAAACAAATGCATAGTTTGGTAACTTATGGACAGAAAGTAATACTTTTTTCCAATCATCATCAAGTTAAACCGAAGTTTAGAATAAACTAAAAGTGCGACCAAATTTTCCAATGGGGAAGAAATGGTTAAAAGTTATAAAAACTCGAACATTTGGAAAAGATTAGCAAAGGAGTGAGAATGTCCCGACATCTGTCACCAAGCGAGCCATGGAAGATAAAGTTTTATTACTCCGTGAGAAAATAGCGCGGTAAGAGGACAGAGGTGCAAGGGTTTCGTAGCAGTAAAACGATTGGAAAACATGTGTTTTTGGGAAAATCCGGGAAAATAGGAAGACCGTCCGAGATTATGCACTTTCGACACCAGAAGAAAACGAAAGACGAACGTATTTTAAAGAGAAAGTTATTCGAAAAAACTATTTTTTATCATTTATTCATTTATTATTGAATTATATTATTATATATATTTCTGTGAAATAACATATTTAAAATGTTTGTGAAATAATTGAAATGTTTGTGCGCTCAGCAGTGTATCTGAAATTCCTGTGGAATAACTGAAATGTTTGAGAAATATTTGAAATCCATCCCAAATATGTATATTTATTCCAAGGGAAATTCCAAATTAATTTATGAATTTATTCTCAATTCATTGTTATTGCTAAATTGTATATATAATGCATTGATTAATCATCAATGAAGCAATGAATGAAGTAATCTGACGTGCAATTTTCTCATTTACTTGCATTCGATTTCGTCTTTCGACAAAGACGAAAATAAATTTCTCGCGCCGTCATTTGGATCGGCCCACACTTCTTAACTGATTTTCAATTTTTTTGTAGAAGTGATCAGTAATACTTGCACAAGAGCGCCCATGGATTATATTTTCTAATTATTATCATTTTCTACTTTTTGTATAAATAAAGAAAGGGAGAGAACGAGACATTTTTTAATTATTATTTTTTATCTTCGAATCAATGACTTCATTAATCCAATTCTCGAAGAGAAGGAATCTCGCAGTATCGAAAGAATTATAAATAATTGACAGGATATAGAATGTAATTGTTGTAAACAATTTATATCAAGAAAATGTCTACATATTGAAAATTTTGCTTGCAAAGTATATTTGTAAGTTGAAATTGCTTAATATTGGCAACAGGATCATGTTTGATCATGAAAATTTGTTGTCCAGTATAATTTGTTTATCCTATAAACAAATTATGTTTAAAGATGCATAGTTTAGGGGCTGTTTGGCAGAAAGTAATCATTTTTCTTTCTTAGTCCTTTTAAATTATATGACTGATATTATTGAGTGATTAGGATGAGAATAATATGAATCAATATTATTTGTTTTTCTTATAAAGAAAGTTTATGAAGAAATGCACAGTTTGACCATTCATACGTAGAAAGTGATCGTTTGTCATCATTGCCTCCAAACGATATCGCTGGAAATGTTTTTTCATGTTCTCGAAGAATTAGCTGAAGCAATAATTTCATGATCCATTTGAAATTCATTCTGGCTCCACTTTAATAAATGGTCCAACTATGCATTTTTTTATCAAAATTTTTTTATGACATAAAAAAATAATATGGATTGACAATATTTTGTCAGCAAATATCAGCAATCATGTGATTTCAAGACGAGTACAGAGAAAAGCGGTCACTTTCTATCTCTAAATGCCCAAAGTGTGTACTTGTCTATAGAAAAAAAAACAAATATTATCGATTGACAATTCTTGATCACTAAACATCACCACTTTTACAATTTCAAGACGATGAGAAAGAGAAACTATTACTGCCTTTCTATAAACGACCAAGTGATGCATTTGTTTATAAAATTTTTCTATTAAAAAAAAGTTATATGGATTGACAATTACTTGTGACTGAATATCACCACTTATTTTATCTGAAGACGAGTAGAAAGAAAAACGATTACTTTCTATTTATAAATGGTCACAAGACGCATTTATTGATAGAATTTATTTCCAACAAAACCAAACAATAACGAAAACATCACCACTTGCGTAACTTGAAGGTGATTGTAAAAAGAACTATAACTTTCTGTCTATAAACGACCAGACTATGCATTTGTTTATAACAAAAAGTAATATCGATTGGTAATTCCTTGTGACTGAATATCACCACGTATGTAATTTGAAGACGAGTAGAAAGAAAAACGATCACTTTCTATTTATAAATAGTCAAAAGATGCATTTATTGATAGAATTGATTGGAAACAAAAACAAATGATATCGATGAAGAATTCTCCGTCAAAAAACATCACCACTTGCGTAACGTGAAGATGATTTTAAAAAAACTATTACTTTCTGCCTGTAAAGGACCAAACTATGCATTTGTTTATAAAATTTGTTTAAAAAAAAGTAATATCGATTGGCAATTCCTTGTCACTACATATCACCACTTATGTAAGTTGAACACGAGTAGAAAGAAAAACGATCACTTTCTATTTATAAATGGTCAAAAGATGCATTTATTGATAGGATTGATTGGAAACAAAAACAAATGATATCGACCGAGAATTTCTAGTCAAAAAACATCACCACTTGCGTAACTTGAAGATGATTAAAAAAAACTATTACTTTCCGCCTGTAAACGACCAAACTATGCATTTGTTTATAAAATTAATAAAAAAAAAGTGATATCGATTGACAATTCTTTGTCACGTAATATCACCACTTATGTCATTTGAAGACGTGTAGAAAGAAAAACGAACACTTTCTATCTCTAAATGCTCAAAAGATGCATTTCCTTATAAAATTTGTTTATAACAAAAACCAATAATATCGATTGACAAGTCTTCGTCAATAAACATCACCACTTGTGTAACTTGATGATGATCGGGAAAAAAGTATTACTTTCTGTCCATAAATTACCAAACTATGCATTTGTTTATAAAATTTGTTTAGAAAATAAACAAATAATATGGAATGACCAATCTTAATAATAGCATATTACCACTCATATAATTTAAAGTTACCAAAAAAGAAAAACGATTACTTTCTGCCAATGAACGCCTCAACTATGCATTTATTCACATAATTTGTTTATAAAACGAATAAATTATACCATACAACAAATTTTCATGATCAAAAATGATCGAGTTGATAAAATGAAGCAATTTCAAGTTACGAAGATACTTTGAAGCAAAATTTGCGATATGTTTACATTTTGTTAATATCACTTGTTTATAACAATTAGAATCGATGAATCGAATTGAATATTCAATGAATTGATTAATCATCCTTGACTCTGGTTTTTTTTTCGATAAGGACCAAAGTAAATCACCCACCGACAACGAATACTGTGAGAATATCGAAAATTGCGCAAAACACGAATCGACGATATTTTAATTAGCTGATAAAATTTGAAGACGATATAATTTGAAACAAAAAATGAAAAAAAGATTTGGAAGATTGGTGAATATTCTCAATATTGAAGGTAATCTCGAATAAAATGCAACATTACCAAAACTCCCAACAGAAATGGAACGGGTGAACCGATTTTTTCTATCTTGTTTTAATCGTCTCGTAATTTTGTAATGAACCTAATGCAGCATATAAAAATTCAATTTATGCATATCTTAATAATTATCAATTTCGTTCAAGCGGCTCGAATCGTCTCAGGATGCAACAATGGAAAGAGCGAAAGATTTACGAGCGACTCCCTGGGTTCAGCATGCTCGAAAACCGTCACGGTGAATTATCGTAAATTCTATATACATTTGCAGAGCGCCTGTTTTAGGTTCAACGGGGGTACTTTCCCGGTGGCGGATTGCTCGTTTACAGGCGCAGAAATAAAACATATTTTCGATTAATTAAAAAAACACAAAAACAAGACCATTTTAAAAAAAAAGAGCCATTAATGTTAGGCACTATACCCTTCAGATTATGTGGTTCAAATCTTACATTGAACAATTCATCCGTTTAGCGGGATTAATGTCAAAACGAATACATGGGCTAAAAACCAGGCTCGACGAAGCGCCTTAAGACGTCTCACTTTGCCGAGAAATCGCGTTTGAAACTTCACACTACGGTGTTCCTCACGAGCTGCGATAGTGACAACAGTCATTATTATGCGCTATTGGTTTATTAGAGAGTGGAAATATTTTCGTTTCAGAAATGCGACAATATATCAGCGCTGTATACGTTAAAAGAACAAACTTAAACAGACAAGAGAATGAAGACGTTGCATATGCGACAGAACGTGACAAGCATATCTTTGGATATTATTATGGGTGCTTATGAAACTGGAGACAAAACACTCGAGTTTCATGTGTGCTTGCGTGTTTAAATCGGCAGGACCACCCCATTTTTTTGCCTTCATTAACTGGTTTTGCCTTCATTTTGCATAGGCTGCTGAACTGGACTGCTCCATTGAGTTCCTTACGTTGCCAGGGCAGCCTCATGATTTCGCCTAGTATTGCCAGGACAGCGCCATGTTGTTGTCCTTATTAGCGAAATTGGTCTTGCCAGTGTTTCCAGTGTTTTAAAGAAGTGTGCGGGGCCCTATATGATTAATTATTAAATATATATCACACACTATTAAATTTATAATTTCTTACCCAACACAATTTAAGAAATTTATTGAATTTAATTGAAAACCTACATAAGGCTATGAATTGTAAGGCCCATTATTCCCAAATTCCACTTATAAGCAACTAATTGGTAAATAATAATCTTAATTTAAACTTTTGAATTTAAAAAATTGAAATCACGAATAGTAAGGAGACCAAACTTCCAAGCGCGCGTGAATGAAAAATGCACCATGCATTTTTAGTTTAGTTTTAGATTGGTGGGTTGTTGACGGCGGATTTGGATCATGAATAACGAACCACTTAATAACCTCTCGTAGGTATTCCACTCAAATCGAGGAAAACCCTTTTACCATTTAGCATACTACTCCCTTTAAACTATATCCGGAAAAGTCACGACGAATGATATTTTGGGCAAATTTTTTCGTTGAAAATTAATTAAACAGAAAAATCGATTTTTTTCTCCAAAAAGGATAGGATGGATTATTCTAGATTTAGCATAAAATTATTCCTAGAACGTCAAAGAACTATAATAAAAAAGAAAATCTTATTTGCAAACAGCTCTCAGTTAAAATAGGTTTCGCCCACCGTGGATACACTTGGTTAGAGGCACACAAATCTATGACCTAGCAACCTTAGATTTTATTCACTAATAATGAAAATCTTATTAAATTACTCTAGGAAATTACTCTGCGTTTTCAATTCTTAATATTCACGCTAATTTAACAAGTTTAATCAAGATAGAACGAAATATCCCATGAGGTACATTTTATGGAATGTTTTGGATGTTGTAAAAAAAGATTCAGCAAAGCAAACTGAGTATTGATCGTGAACAAATTATGTTCTTGAAATAATATTTGTAAATTTTGACTCGACTTGTTTATGTTTGAATTTTTCTGTACGCCACAACAATTCTTCAGGTTGTAAGAGCTCTCTACAGTTAAATAAATTAATACAATTGGCTGTAGGACCCTTTTCTTCATTTTTGTCTCAAATTCTGAAGAATATATTTTTCTCTGTAAAATTTTCGCAGAAATGCATTGCCAACCTGATCGGTCGGACGCAGATCGATCGACATCCAAGCTGCAGCTACCGATGCTCTCCTGGCTTGTCATTTTAGGATGCTGATTACTGATATTGGTGGTAGTCTCTGGGTCCAGCAGATGATAATGTAAGGGCAGCACTTCTATAGACAAGGGCCTCGTGAAACGATTGACTCCCGTGCTACCACTCTCGTCGACTTGAGCCACCGTGAAATTTCCGTTTCTAGTTTCCGCCAGGCCCGCCAACTCGCCACACGCCGACCCACTACGTCGTTGGAATTCCTCCAGTCCACAGTCCTCGTGCACACTGTCGGTATTTGGTTTCTTTTTCAAATGTTCCTATTTTGGCATTTCTTATATTACTGAGATCATATACTCGCTAAGGTATCACTGAGATGGTGTTTTTAAAAAAACTTTCAATTTGAAAATTTGAAAATTTTTATTTTTCAAATCCAATTTAACTATTTCAATCAATTATAAATTTAAAATCCTCAATATTAGAAATTTTTATATCTTTACGAGGATAAGATTAAAGATTTTAAACTGCATTTAAGATTCAAATATTTCGAATTGTAATTGTTTTTACACACCAAACGTTTCAAACTCAAGGTGGCCTCAGGGTGGTCTCATGCGGAATAATTCTAAACTCAAACATTCAATATTGTACAAATCGTAATCTTTCAAAATTAAAAAACCTTCAGATGCAAATAATTTGTGACCATACAATTCCAAAGTAGAAACCGTCCAAATTGAACAACTTTGCTATTGAGGTTTTCAAACCGAAAAATAATTCGAATGGAACGCTATCAAATCGAGTTTATTGAAATTTAAAATATTCAAAATCGCATAATTTTCCATTTCAATCAATTCAATTTTATATGTTTTCAGTTGCATTATTTATTTATTAAGGCTTTCATTTGAAAATTGTGCATCTGTATGAGAATTTTCTAGCTTCCTGTAGACACATTTCCCCTACATTACGTTTACATGACGTAGCAAAATAAAACAATTACATAAATTCAAAAATGATGTTTTTAGTCCACCTTATTGTGTAATTCTTGAAATTTCAATTTTAGTCTTTTAGACGTTGAATGTGAGATTTTATAATGGTTTCAGGATTAAGGGGCTTTAAGTTCTAAATTGCACAATTTTCCATAATTTAAATCTAAACATTGATCTCATTTAAGGTACCGTTCAAACTAAAGTATTTATAAAGTAAATTTCAAATGAAACCATGAATAATTGCCTGTACTGTTGCCTTTGATTAAATACTTGCTTAATCTGAATTATTAAGAAATTATTGAATTTTTATCAATATTGAACACACTGTAAAAAAGTTGATGTAATTCTACATCATGCCACGATGGAAATTATTCGATCTGCGTGTGAAGATGTAAGTTTACACACTTTTGTAAAAAAAATTCAGGACGTAAATTACTAGGACCACATTTCAATTTTGAGGTTATTTTCGTGAGGTTATACATCGATGGATTGTCGATTTATGTCCTGTTTGTAATTTCTGAGGATGCCAAGACGGAAGAATACTACCCGTTTGTGAAATTATGCTAGATCCTGCAAGTTTACCAAAAAAAGTGCTGATTTATATATAAGCTCATTTCAATTTATTCACTTACGTAAATTGACTACGTGCCACACTGATTGAATAATTTCCATCGTCAGACATAGTAATTTTACATCAGAAAGTTATTTCATACCGTTCCTTGGGTTGAAATTGGACTAGATCGTGAATTTCTGAGCGACATTGATAAACTTACCAGGTTAGACATTAAAGAAGATTACTAAAAACTACGTGTATACTTTGAAATTTCGTCGCAGGAGAGACAGAGTACGTTAAGCCCACTTTTGGAAATTTTTGAGTTAATAGTATTTTCATATTTAAAACATAACCAAAAATGTTGAAATATACATTTTGTGTGATATTCAGCTTACAAATCATAAAAAGTATTACTTTTCCATTAAACGGATTTTGCCACTGTAACACCCCTACGTATGCATTCACATGTAAACATGTACCAACTATGCTAACCTTCCTGATTTTTTACTAAATACTCAATTGTGACGTGGGAGGACACTAGATCCGAAGGATTTTTACATGAGTTATAAATTCTAGTTTTTAGCACCATTGGCTTGGGGCAATGAGGGCTTAAAAATTATGGAATTTATTCAATTTGTTTAGAAAAAAACTACCCTTTTTTGCAGCTATTTTTGACAAACTTAATTATGAAAAATCAATTTGTCCTAAGTATATATGAGAGTAAAACTCTTTGGAATTAAAAATCGTCTACATTCATTCAGTGGCGGTGGAAGGAGGTGCGGTAAGGGCGGTCCGCCCCGGGTGTCAAGCACCAAGGGGTGCCAATCAGGGGCAATAAGGGGTGATAAAACCAAAGTGTCACACCACAACCGCCCCGGGTGCCAACCCATGCTACGCCGCCACTGCTTTTATTGCTTTGCAACCGCTTCGAGAGTTGCAAAGTCCGTTGCAAAATATTCAGTCTTTTAATATTAAGTAGCTTTTCTCCAAAATTATTTATTATTCTGAGTTCGAATTTTTCACAATTTTTCAGTATACTAGAAATGCAATTCATTTTCATTCTGAAATCATTTTGATTTGATTGATCTAAAATGTATACCCTCTCCTATGCATCCTTTTCCTACCCATAGTGACATAAATTCTTGAAATCCCGAAAGGGATTTGGCTCAATGGTGTAATAGTAAAATTAAAATAACACATACGATACAAAAAGCTGCTATTACACTCACAATATGTAAATTTAAGTTCATAATATTTGAAATAGGATATAAGTCAATGAATAATAATTTGTGTGATTTTTAATAACAATTTCTATAAAAAATGTCATAGCCATTTTTTCGTAGAAAGAAATTATGTTCACTTTATAGTGCAGTACGTAGGTAACATTGAGCATGCATAAATAGTGTAACGCAGTTTCTCTTTGGATTCATGTTCAGGGGGTCCTAGATGATAAAAAATGCAGGGTGCCGGCTTCTGATAGTGTGCGTTTACCCGGGGGTGGGGGTAGGAGGTGAGCGCATGGAACGGCGGCATCTCTTACGAATTAATCAGTTAATTTACAACTTTCTACTAAAATTAAATGTGTTTTTCTTTATTTATGTTTAATTAAACATATTTTAACCAATCTTAGTGAAAATCTGCGTAAAAAAATTATATCATCCCTTTAAAATAACCCTGAAGTATTAATTATTCCCAGAGCGGCACGTGTACAATGCGCATTTTGTGAAGATTTGGACTCACGATTAGAATTTCAAAAACGCAGCAGTGGAAAATGGGAAAGAAACAGATATTTCTTGAAATATTAGATGTATAAATATTGCTAACTCCTTTGCAAATGCTATAGGGTCCTTGGCGCGCTAAATGAATGTGGTTAAATACAGTGAAACAGTGAAATATGTACACAGATTGGTTACGCAATGTACCTGAAGATCCAAACGTTCAAATGAACGAAATGAAAACAAAAAAAATTTTTTTTCTGCAATTAGCCTAGCGGAATTAGTTTAGGAAGGCATAAAAGTAACTATTATAATGAAAAAATGCAACGATAATTAATTTTTAGAGGGTTAAACCCCCTCAAATGTTAATGGTGATAGGGCCAACACAAAATGTACAGAATGGCCGCCCTTATACACTTTTTGCGAATTAAAAATAGTGTTAAATTACCTTGTCATGGAACAAGTTTTTTCAGTGGGTTTCCGGTGATACTTTTTCCACTGAAAAAACTTGTTTTATGACAAGGTAATTTAACACTATTTTTAATTCGCAAAAAGTGTATAA
>CAKNXH010060743.1:0-40545 GCA_932178445.1 Andricus quercusramuli
CTTCTCACCGACACACTACGTTTGCATGTATTTTTCCCAGATGGGAACGTGGTGGGGTCGAAAAATCCCACGTTCTGGAGCCTCTGACTCGAAGTCTGTGTAAGCACTGTATTTATAGCTTTCTCATGTACCGAGGGGAACGGATAGTGTATTCTCAACGAGCAACATTATATTAGTATAGACTCAACAGGCTGGAGAGACGGTCCCACTGATGTTAGCTGTATGAAGGTTAACTTTCAACTGACCCAAAAGCTATATAAGCGCTGTACTTATCATTTTCTGGCTAGTCAAGATTGAAATGAGATTCAAGACACAACCTGTCAAACTTCCAGTCGCAAATATTGACTCCCTCGTGGAGCCTGGGCAGAAGAAGGTGAAGCGTCATGGTAATCTACTATTAGACAGCATTCGTGCAGTTTTTTGTGGGCCATCAAATTGTGGTAAAACGAATGCAATGCTTTCTTTAATTCTACATCCAAATGGTCTCAGATTTGATAATATTTATCTTTACTCAAAATCTTTGTAACATAAGTATCAATTCTTACAAAAAGTAATCTATGATATGGATGGCGTTGAGTAATTTCCATACAGTGAGCACGAACCAGTCATTTCACCTGGTAGAGCTAAACCAAACTCTATCTTTATCTTTGATGACATCGCTTTGTCAATACACGTCAATGTTGACTGTTTCTACTTATGTCAGACGTATGCTCGCATTCCTAAACATCTAGTCCAGGATAACGTTAATTTATTATTTCCTTTTCGGTATTTTCGGAGAAACTGACGGTATTTTAGGTTAGGGACGGAGTCGGAAAATAGAATGAAGTTGGCTGCGCACGACGCACGAGCACACCCGGAGTAACACGAAGCAGTTTACACTTTATTTACTTTTTTCACTGTGCCTCACTTTTGTCACTGCTTCCATTTACTTTTTCCACTCCATGCGTCCACTTTTTTCACTGTTGCCAGGGAAGGTCGGCACTGCGCATGCGTCACGTCATCGACCTAAAATCGGTCACTTTTTACACCAAAAACAGGTGGAAAAACTGGCACTTTTTCGCAAATTATAGAAAAAGTTAGTTTTGTGTGAGACACTGAGGTATAAACATGTTTCATAAAGAGCAAGATGTGCTTCGTCAAATATCAAAAGCAAGCGATGCTATTCGACGGAAACACCGCATGCTGAAATTAGGCTAAGAAGGTACAGAGAATATTCTTAGTGAAACATTTAAACCTATAATATAATTAGATGTTCTTGGTGTCGACCGGGGTAGTAGTTAATAAAATGATGTAAGTTTGGCTGACTACTGGTCAAAGATTTTTATTAGATTGAGAGTTCCCTCAAATCATAATTTCAACGTTTGACGTTTCTACTGCACTTCGGTAGTCCTTTTCAGAACAAAAATGGTGGTGATCACAACCTACGAATTAAATGTATTGTTGTTTTTTTTTTTTTTTTTTTTTTCAAATTGGAGTGAATAATGTTGACATGTTCAAATGTATATGTAGTTTAAAAGTTAAAAAAAGTTTGTTATTATATAAAAAGTTATGAATAATAATCCAACTTCGTATAATGTCCAACTTCACCCATAGGCTTGACACCGTATTATAAATAAATTAATATAAATAAAAACATTTTGAACTTCGTTCGTTCTGTGCCATACCATAGGCGAAGTAGACGAATTACGTCTAACGGTAATTACGATGTCGATGAGAAAAGACTATGTAACGTTCAAGACGCTGAAGAACAGCTTGATGCTGTTAATTTGAGACTTGTACAGCGTATTGTTCAAAGCGAGATACAAACGCTTTATCAGGTTACTTCATCTATGCGTAATGAAATTGATAACAATAATATTATAATGAAAATTCTTAAAGAATCAGTAAATGAGAAATTAAAAAATTTACAGAATAATACCCAACCAGAGTTATCGTTACACAACGCTGAACTCATTGCTCAACTAGACGCTCGACTGAACGCATTAGAAAATGAACGCAAAGAGGGAGATAGTAGTCACAGAGCTACATAAACCTGCAAGAAAAAATTATTCACGTCGTTCTGTTATAATGCGTGGTATAGATGAGACATGGCAGGCTGAATTGATTTAAATGTTACCATATTCTCAAGAGAATAAGAGTTTCAAATACCTGCTCACTGTTATCGATATATTTTCAAAATTTGCCTGGGCAGTTCCTGTGAAAAGCAAGAGTGGGCATGATGTTAATGAAGCAATGAAATCCATACTTGTACAAGGACGAGTTCCAAACAAATTGCACGCAGATCAAGGCAAAGAGTTTTATAACTCGGAATTTAAAGCTTTAATGCAAAACTATAGCATTAAACTGTACTCAACTTTCAGCAATTTAAAAGCGTCTATTATTGAACGATTTAATCGTCCACTCAAGAATAAGATGTGGCCACAATTCAGCTTGCAATGTAACTACGAATGGCTAGATATCTTACCTAATCTCATATCCAAGTATAACAATACGCAACATCGGACAATTGGTATGAAACCAAAAGATGTAACCACCGATGATGAGGAAGAATTGATGAAACGCTTCCAGAAACAAAGAAAAATTATTTCGAAACGTCAAAAATTCAAAGTTGGTGACAAAGTTCGAATCAGAAAGTATAAGCACATTTTTGAGAAAGGATATACAACCAACTGGACAACTAAAATATTTACTGTGGATCGGATTATGGCAACTAAACCAGTAACATATAAGGGGTAAAATTTCCCAAGTGTCCCCACCTAAAATTTTGTTGGCGCCAATCTTATTTAAACTCCGCCAGATTGTAATGCTAGTGGACCTTTTTAAATTCTGTAAAGGGGGCCCACCTAGTATAGCGGGTTGTCAAGATACAGGGGCCCGAATTTTTAACGATTCACCCCGACTGCCAACATTCAATTATACATAACTCCTGTTAAAGTTATCCAATTCAACTTTTATATGAGGGTTTTCGAAAGGTATTTTAACAAGGTTTACAACAAAAATAATCGTTGAACGATAGAAAAATTATTTCACCTTGATTTTCCATTTTAAAAAACATTTTTGTGATTTTCTCCCAATGCGGCATTTTTGATATTTTTTTAGTTAGGCTAAAAAAAAAAGCTGGATTTTTTCTCTTGAAAAACACTCTAAAACGAAAATGGGATGGCAAGTATTGGTTGAGTTGTAGAAGGTCATAAGAGCGCGGGTGCCCCGCGCTAACCAGCCACGGAGCTTCTAGGCGTGCTGTAGTGACTCAGTTGTTCTAATAATTGATAAAAATGATTTTTCAGTCAACATTTAACGAATATTTCATTTTATCCTCACTTTCATGTAGCTGGAGAACGATTTATATATTTTCTTAATTAAAATTTACAAATGGTTCCATTGTAGGAAAACCATAGTTAATAATAGAATCATTAACGATTTTGGTGGACGGTTCTGCTTATCTGTTACATTTCGAGATGGTTTTTAATAAGTCGTCTTGCTTCACACGTTTTGGTGAGTTTTTTTGGTGTTAATCTCTTTGCCTCCAACCATTTTTGACGTGAGTCTCCTTGCCTATCACATTTCGGAGTGCCTTTTTTAAGTGAATCCCCTCGCTTCTCACGTTTTGGGGTGCTTTTCGGGTGTAAGTCCCCTTGCCTCTCACTGTGTTACTTAAAAAGTGATTTTTTATTCAGCTTAACGTTCGCTTTGCTCTTCTCTTCGCGATCTCTTTGCGATTTTTCTCTTCGGGAAAATGTCATACTGTGGAGGTGACGTATACTTTTTCAAAGTTAGAGTCGATTCTGAAGAGGGTACAAAGGAATGGTATTTTTGTGTGCCTAGCACAGTCTTTGCAGAGTCGAATCGAGGTTTAAGGTTTTCAGCAGTGGCGGCATGATTTTCTTTGGAGATGAAAAATACTACCGTTTCAGGCAAGTTTTTTTTAGCCCATTGATATAGAGCATCAGCAGTCAAAATCGGATTCTGAGACGACGTGTGGAGACTTGCACGTGCGGTGAGTCTTTTCAAATTGCCCCCAAAATGTGAAAGGCAAGGAGACTCACGTCAAAAACTGTTAAAGACAAAGAGATTAACACCAAAAAAAACTCACCAAAACGTGGGAAGTAAGACGACTTATTAAAAAGCATCTCGAAATGTAACAGATAAGCAGAACCGTCCACAAAAATCGTGAATGATTTTATTATGAACTATCGTTTTCCTAAAATGGAACCATTTGAAAATTTTAATTAAGATAATATGTAAATCGTTCTCCAGCTACATGAAAGTAAGTGTAAAATAAAATATTCGTTACATGTTAACTGGAAAATCATTTTTATCAATTATTAGAACAACTGAGTCACTACAGCACGCCTAGAAGCCCCGTGGCTCGTTGGCGCGGGGCACCCGCGCTCTTATGACCTTCTGCAACTCAACCAATACTTGCCATCCCATTTTCGTTCTGGAGTTTTTTTCAAGAGAAAAAATCAAGCTTTTTTTCTAGCCTAACTAAAAAAATATCAAAAATGCCGCATTGGGAGAAAATCACGAAAATGTACTTTAAATGGAAAATCAAGGTGAAATAATTTTTTTATCGTTCAACGATTATTTTTGTTGTAAACCTTGTTAAAATACCTCTCCAAAACCCTCATAAAAAAGTTGAATTGGATAACTTTAATAGGAGTTATGTACAATTGAAGGTTAGCAGTCGGGGTTAATCGTTGAAAATTCTGGCCCCTGTATCTTGACAGCCCGTTATACTGGGTGCGCCCCCTTTACAGAATTTAAAGAGGTCCACTAGCACTACAATCTGGAGGAGTTTGAATAAGATAGGCGACAACTAAAATTTAGGCGGGGACACTTGGGAAATTTTACCCCATGGACTATCAGGATCAACCTGCCACTGGAGGCTTTTATCAAGAGGAACTTTCAAAAGTCAAGTATCCAGACATTTACCTTGTGGAGGAAGTCATTAAGAGACGTGGCAATAAAATTTATGTCAAATGGCTTGGGTTCGACAGTTCACACAACAGCTGGATAGATAAAACAGACATGTAATAGAGTTAAACTAACGTTAAGCTAACGTCAAAGTAATGTTAAAGTAACGTTAAGCTAACGTTAAAGTAATGCTAAAGTAACTTTAAGCTAACGCTAAGTAACGTTAAGCCGACGTTAGAGTAACGTTAATCCAACGTTAAAGTAACGTTAAGATAACGTTAAAGTAACGTTGAGCTAACTTTGAAGTAACACTAAAGTAACGATAAGCTAACGTTAAAGTAACATTAAACTCATGTTAAGCTAGCGTTAAAGTAACGTTAAGCTAACGTTAAACTTATGTTCAAGTAACGTTGAGCTAACGTTAAAGTAACGTTAAACTAATGTTAAGCTAACGTTAAAGTAACGTTAAGCTGAAATTAAACTAATGTTGAAGTAACGTTAAGCTAACGCTGGAATAAAGTTAAGCCAACGTGAAAGTAACATTTAACTAAGGTTTAAAACTAATGTTAGCTAGTGTTAAAGTATCATTAAACTAATGTTCATCTAACATTGAAACTAATGTTAACAAACTTATGTATGTAATCAGATGTAAGGTTTTATTAAATAAAAAAATTTGAAGTGCTCCCGACAATGTTTTTCATCGACTTATAAACTATTGACAATATGTCCGTCGATTTGTAGGTTTTTTACATTCTCATCCTAATGAGAAGGTATTGGTTTTATGTGAAAAATGACTTTCGCGGATTCCATCAAATGTCGACGTTTTGAGACCCCCCGAGTCAGAAAAAATAGTTTTTACGTCGGTGTCTGTCTGTCGTTGTCGTCGTTGTCGTCGTTGTAGTCTGTACACACGATAACATTTGAAAAAATCATCCGATTGCATTGCCCCTTGGCACACTTCACAAGAGTGTGGAAAGAAAGGACGAGTTCGTCAGCCAGCTATTTTGGACCAAATTTCGAAAAGTTAGAGCATTTTTGACATTTTTGTGACAATTTTTTTTCGAAATTTGACATTTCTACTTACGGCTCTTCATAGCACATGGAACTTTGAACAATTTATCCCCATGACTTTTTTCGATAAAAGTAAAATTGTCAGAGCTATAGGATTTTCAAAATCCAAAAAAACAAACGAAAATTAACATTTTGAGCCAAACAACGCACGATATGAAAAAAAGTCAAGACAAGAAAAGTGTTTCTTTTTGCACTTCCTACAAGGATATCATAACCACTTTTTGAATTTTCTTGAAAAATTGAAAATTCACATTTTTATTGCACAAAAAATAATGAAAAATCCAAAATTTTAATTTTACGGACAAACTATGCAAGTTACAACAATAAATGATTCAACAAAAATTATGCACTCAAAAAAGATCTACAAATTCGTTATTGGTCACTTTTTGATAGGATGTATAGTTTTTGTATTATTTGTAAAAATTACATTAACAGTGAAAAAATCAGCCCGATAAGTGGGCACATTCTCATCAAAACTTTGCTTATTTATTTTCTTTTTCATCTCGTGTGTGTTTTTTCAAAATATCTCATTGTTTTCATGTTCTCAATACTATTTCTAACCATTAAAACAATAAAATAACTATCATTAATGCTCACGGTACTTGAAAATTTGTATTTTTACATTCTCATCCTAATGAGAAGGTATTGGTTTCATGTGAAAAATGACTTTCGCGGATTCCATCAAATGTCGACGTTTTGAGACCCCCCGAGTCAGAAAAAATAGTTTTTACGTCGGTGTCTGTCTGTCGTTGTCGTCGTTGTCGAAGCAACGAAGCGCGAAGCGCGACGAACAAATCTTGTGCCGCAAGCGCGCTCAAACTTTTGCGTTTCTATTATACGATGAACAGAAACGAGCGTGGAGCGCGAGGTTTACATGACTTTGAAAGCAAATATCGAGCGCGAAGCGCGAGTGTCTTGATGACAATGTGTTCCTTAAGGTCGATAGAACCTTAAGTGAATTATTTCTTCTCTTTATGTAAAACTGACGTAATTAAACCAAAAGCAAGTCATAACGATGAAGTTTACTACTAGAGTATTAGCCCAATAAGCGCGCAATAGCGAGCACACGATGTGCGAAAACCTATAGAAGAACCAAGTTTAAAGCGTCAGGTAAATGTGTCCGAGTGCGTAGCGCGAGGTGAACACACTATCGAGCGCGAAGCGCGAGATCCAACAGGTGCGCGCCCTAGGCGCGCTCAAACTTGCGAGCCGCGCGCGAAGCGCGCGAAGAGAATGTGCCCGCAAAGCGGGCAGATTTTTTCTTTTACATCGGTATCATTATCCTTAACTTCATAATGGCCCCAAGCTAGCGTATCCGTGCTTTCAGACAAAAGATACCGTTTGTCATCAAAGGGGCTTAAAGCCACTTTTGACTGTTTAACCGTATCAACTTGATGAAGACGTGATCTAATGATATACTGCGTTCTAGTTTGAATCGCAGCATTTGTCAAGCACTTAACGTTTTCATCAAAGATGATAGATTCCTCTGCAACTCCTGATTTTATACCCTTGGCTTTCTTTACAAAATCTTGGCCATTTACGCGGATGCTGTACATCTTACTCCTCAAGCCAACACATTCAGTAATGACCTGTCCACTGCACTCATCTTTCATGAGGCCTAGAACATTTTTGTTGACTTGAGGCATACCGTAAACGTTATTTACAGGATAATCGGGTGTGTCAAACTTGTTGATATCTTGTTTCATGTCCGTGTAAACGTCGGGATATTTAACTTCATAAACTAAGCTATCAGTGTCTGTATATAGCAGTTTACATTTTTTACCGTATTTGTAAAGCATATAACTATAATGGAAGTCATCGATCAAGGTTTCCAAAATGTCCAGCACACTAAGCCCAACATAGATGGGTTTGTTCATCAAAAGCTCAGTCTTCCTAAGTTCCACAGCCACTATATCTTCATGAAAGATTGCTCGGCTGTGGAAATTTGGTCTAAATATGAGGGCTTCTGCTCCATACCTACCCTCCTACTTGGTCACGAGTTTAACATCTACTATATGTTTACGCACATTCTCCATTGTCTTACCATACACAGCATTGTTCATGAGTTTGAACAGGTTTTTCTCAAACTCATTTTTTAGCTGCAGCTCTCTTGCCAGTCTCTCTTGCTAAAGCTTGTTTGAATTTACGTAATGGAGAATGTGCTTTCGTTTCCGAAGGAGGGTAGTTAGGAGTTCTTCGGAGTAATCCAAATCTACTTCAAGCATATAGCCAACAGGGGCATCATCGGGAACATTAAAGTTGAAGCTATTGTCAACATTTGGTACCCACTCGAAACCACTGAATGGATGCGCTTGTGCCATTGCTCAACCATAGAGGTTGTTGGCGTCAAAATATACTATATAGCTGATCTCATAATTGTCCTTGTAAACTTCCATATTGGGATTATTGGCTTTGGCATAACAGTTGGATCATTGACTAACTCCACCCCTTATACCTAACTAAATAAAAAGGACTTTTCAGAACGCAATCATAAAAATAGCGTGTTTTCATGCCTCCATAGACAAACGAAAAAGCATGCTTTTTGAGCGGTGCCTGGCGGTGTGTTGGATGAGTTACAAAATAGGGTTCAGTTAGCACGGCGTGACGTAGAGTTCAAAAAAGAGCTTTGTTTGTGCATGCCCAAGTATGTTCGTAACGCTAGATTTGGCTAGAGAGTGATCATCGTAGACAAAGATAGAAAGAAAATTCGTGGCGGATTAGAGAGTCGATGTTTCTAACAAAGAGTATAGCGTGTTCTTATCGCCTCGCACATTATACTTTGTTGTCTCATTCACGGTCGCTAGAACAAAAACGCAGCAGAGCTCATGCGTACCTTCGCCGACTCAAAACGTGATTTTGCATTTTTCCATGGAGACAATGACATCACGCCATTTATGATTTTGTTCTGAAAAGTATCGTTCGTGACTCCTGCGGACTGACGGCTTTCCTTTTTGAAACTCGCGCCGTTTTTGTAACTCGTCTCCGATTCGGGCGCCTACGGCGCCCTTACCTTCGACTGGTTACGAAAACAATCCGCTCGTTTCAAAAAGGCCGTCAGTCCGCACTAGTTAAGAAATGTACTATTAGCAATGTCAGTCAGGAGTTCCAGCTTTACTCTAGTATATTTTAACATGGCATCCGAGGTCAAACCAGGAGTTGTATAATAATGTGCTGGATCAAGGCTATATGCTTTCAGACACTGATCTCGGAAGCTTTCAAAGATATCTGCAAGTAGTAACACATCCGTTTTCATGTACAGATACACATTATCGCCAAGATTTTTGCAATCGAATTCTGACCATACCCGTTGCGCATGCTCATAATCTTCATCGGAAATTGTAGAGAATTTTTCTTTAGGTGGTAGTTGCGTTTCTTTGAGCTTCGACCTAGAGTAAAAGTACTCATAAGCAAAAACTCCTTTCCGCGTCAGCAATTTAATTTTTTCAGTATTTAAATTTGAAAAGGATCTACCTAATATTTTGTATTCGTCAAGGTATGATGCTAATTTATCTAGCGAAGAAGCCATAAAGCGGAATGAATCAATAAAGCGGAATTTGATCTCACTCTCTCTAACATTTTTCGTGAAGCTAATATACCTCTCTTTATTTAGAGAGAGTAGATCAATTCGACCTTCAAACTCAGTGGCTACTCCGCGAATAATGAAATCAGCATCATACCCACTCAAATTATGGAAGACAACGGGTATGGTTTGAGAATCCTTGTAATTTAGATTATAATCTTCATGAGCAGGCCCTCGGTATTTGCCAGTTAAATGTGAATGGTCACGCACTTTCTTTTGACCGGGTGCTATACTCTGCTCACAAATGTGGCAGGTAGTAGCTTCCCTAAAGGCAGCCTTCTGCTCAGTAGTCAAGTTCTCCATAGGTATGGGGCACATGAATACTGTTTCAGCATCTTCTGCCAATTATTGCAAATCGCTTGCAAACCATTTAGCAGAATCAGCTTCATCTTTCGGGCATGCCTTATAGTCAGAAAGTGAATCATCATAACTGCATTTTATGAAATAGCCTATGCTGATTATCTGATGCTTTTGAAAGATCTCAGTGTCATTTATCTTCTCCTGAGATTCTTCAAAGGAAGCAACAGACACTCGCAATCGGCATACGCGACAAACGGTACCTTCTCCTTATTTTTATAGTTGGTGAACTCAATGATATTTTTATCAGGATTCGGTAATTTGATTCTGCAATGATTCATGCATATTATAATTAGAAACACGATAGGCGTTTTGCTTATCTGGATATAATGCTGATAGAACAGCCCATCTCAAACATTGATTATCAGTCTTATTTTCTACATTTATACATGCACGTTTTTTTTTAATTGGGTAAGGTAGGGGGATAAATGAGCTAGCCCGCAAAGGATTATATTTATTTACATTAATTTCTAGGTGTATGATTGAATGCAATGTCCAATCGGAATCAGTTTCCTGGAATTTTTCAACTTTTTTCAGGATTGGTTGTTTCATATATTCCTTGAACCAATCGTCTAACAATGTCGTCGGGAATATGTCATTTGTTTCGACCAGAAATCTTTTCACGTGTACAGACTGATCATCCTTCGTTACATGTCTATATTTAGCTACTAGCACACAGAGAGATTCATAATTGACTAACAATTCGTACTTTAGTTAAACTAGTCTCAAATTGAAGGTGCGCTTCTGTGGAACCCAGGCGGCTTAGTTTTCTGTACATCCTATTATAATTCGAGTTAATTACTCTATCTATAGCTTTGCAAAAAATATTGTTTGACCATTTACTGAGTTTTAATTTTTTTCTGCAGAAACCACTCCTGGGCGGGCCCACTGTCTGGACCACGCCTCTCTCTCTCGCCTGCTGATTCAAGCAAGGATCTCAACTGAGAAGCCTAGTTGTACTCCAAGCTTGAATTTTCCTCTTGGTCGAACTCACATAGCCTTCAAAAACATATTTTTGGCAATCTATATTCTTCCATACTAGCGAGGGAGATCCACCAATCCTACGCCCTTGCGAATGCTTTCAAGCTGCTTTGACCGATCCCTGTTTCAACCCTTATGAAGTGACTGGGAGTGTTCCTGGGCCAATAAAACAGGCGTTTAAAAAATCTGTCTGGAACAACGTTGATATCCTCCAAGTATCCCAGATCCCCAGATTTTTGCCCCGTACAGAGCAGTAGCATCCAAAATTCCACTCAAAAGCGTACTACTCGAATCCCGTGAGTAAACTTTACTCTTATTTAGAATACCGCACACTCTGTACGCAGCAAGAGAACCTTTCTTAACGAAGTGGTCCTTGGCTTTTTTAAATTTGCCAGAAGACGAAAAGGGAACTCCAAGCTAAGTATAGGCATCGACGAATTCAAGCGTGTCAGTATTATTCCATTTGAGAGGCCTTAATGTTTTTAATTTACCAGATTTACTGAAATGAACTATTTTCGTCTTTTTTGGATTAAGCTGCAGACCATTGATGGCACAGTATTCTTCCAGGATTTTTAGTTTGTCCCTAATATCATGCCATGATGAAGCAAAAATTACTATATCATCCGCAAACAGGAGCATAATCAGGGATCGAGCAGTGGACAGTCTCACTCCTCTCACCCCCTTTCTAATAAAGAATTCAATTATATCAGTTATATATATATAATGAAAGAAAGTGGACTGAGACGGTCACCCTGCAGGACCCCCTGCGTCACTTCGACTCTCTGAGTAAGAGCTACCACATTTGACCTTCAAGTTGGCGTTTCCATACAGAGAACGCAGAATTCTTATAAACTTTCCGCTAACGCCCAGGGCATGATGCTTGTTCCAAAGTTTCTCGTGATTGACGGAATCGAATGCTCGTTTGAAATCCACGAAAATAACAAATAGGGGATCTTTTTTACCAGAACTAAAATGCATACCCGAGTAAAAAGTAAACAAGTGGTCTCTGCAGCCCCTACCTTCTCTAAAGCCGGCTTGTTCCTCTGGGAGTATGTTACATGTGTTAGCCCGCACCGACAACCTGGATGACAGCAGCGTTGTAAATAACTTTGTTATTGAATTAATAAGAGCAATACCTCTATAATTAAGGGGATGCCACTTATCGCCCCCTTTATGTAACATAAACATGTTGACCTCAGACCATTGAACAGGAACTTTCTCATTATTTAAAACTTTATTGAAAAGGTTAAGCAAATAATGCTCCCATTCCGGAGTCAACTTTTTAAAAAGTCGTTGTTTAAACCATCAGGACCCGCAGCTTTGTTCAGTTTAGAATGTGATAGGACTAGTTGCAATTCCGTCAATGAAAAATCCGTATCAAGCACAGGATCGAGCATTGGAATATAGTTACAGTCTGACTCAAATCGGGGTGGAAGAGGTGTCGGTAATATATACTCCTGCTAGTGTCAAAAGTTCTCGCTGTTTGCCAAAACTGCCTGTTATTTTCAACATTTGATAGTTTTAAAAGATTTTGTCTGCAATTTTCTTCGTTTATTTCTTTAATTTTCAATCTATATGAATTGCGAGCTCTTAGATAGTAGTTTAATGAATTTTCAGAGAAACTGCGTGAATATTGTTTATATGCCTTGCAGGCGAGCTTCTTTAGATTAGCGCACTGTGAATCGAACCAAGAATTGTCATGATTACCAGATTTAAGAGTTTGAGCAGAGTTCTTATGGATCAGTATACCTGCCTTCTTCGCGGCTACTTTTATTACTACTATTAAATTATGATATAATTCTTCTGTATTATTATTATTTATGTAAATATGTGGGCACTGTGATGATATATTGAAGAAGGTCTCCTTACCTTATTCTTTTCATTTTATAATTGTTGATACTGGAATAGAATCAATTGTTTTCTTAGAAGTAGATTCGTCAAAACAAGGTTCGATTAGTTTGTTTATATCAATTGTTATAAGAAGGTGGTTACATTGGTTTGATAGGTTAAGAACCTTAAAATCTTCTACCAAATTCAGGCAACTGATGCTGATACAACAGAGGTCAATAGTGCTGCTTCCAGTATCCGCCAAATACGTCAGATGACCCGGGTTGTCAGAGAGGGAATGACCATTGCAAAGAATGAAGTTAAGAGACTCGAGTAATTCGACCAGTTTTTCCCCCGCCTATTTAATTTAAGATTTCGACCAGATTTGTACCCAGTAAAATTTCCTCGTCCACGCAATTTAGAGAGGCAACGCGAGCATTAAAGTCGCCCAATATTACAACATTAAAATTTGACGAAGAATCGCTGTCAAGTGAATATAAAACATTCTGCAAAGAGTCAACACAAAACTCAGTCTCCGCAGCTGGTGAAAAATAATAATTCCCTATGTAGTGTGTACGGTTACCCTCAAAAACCAGCTTAATAAATAGCCATAAGTTGCTGACTTCTGATTGGCTGTGTGAATAGGCTAAACTATTTTTAACTAGAGTAACCAGACCCCCACTACCTCGGCCCTTGCTTTTCTCTTTTATAGCAGGGCTATAATAAACATAGTGCTCACTCAGAAATCGAGGTAATGTCACGCATTTATTTACCAACCAAGTTTCACCCAGGCAGATCACGGAATAATTGGTCAAACATTCCATTTGACTTTCATCTAAACTGAACAGGCTGCTAAAGCCACTTATATTCCAGTAGCATGCTCTGAATGGCTCACCAACAGATTTCACAACACTTTGATTATTGATAAGTCACTCGGAGGAATGGTTAGGAGCTTGGCTAGAAGATGTAGGAGCAGCGCGCTTAGTCACGAAATTTTCCAAGTTCCCATTCTCTGAAGGGACTTCCTTCCTTTTTCTGAACAAATCCTGCTTCCTGAATGTATCCGGAGTCACCGGCGTCCCAGTTCGCTTCGTTTGCGATAAATCAGACCTCTGATTGTCTGAAACAGCAGCTGTATTTTTGTTTGTAAGCTTCGACAACCTAATATTCACCGGCTGCAAATCGGCATTAGTAACAGGTGGACCGGCTGTGTTATTATTTATCATTTTAAGAGACCCATCGTTTCTCATAATCGTCGTCGAAGGCTTGCTGCGCCTGAATATTTCTTCCTGACTTATATTGTTCAAGTCCTCTAGAGTGTAGATGATGTTATTGATACGTAAACCTGAATCGGTAATGCGGGAATTGAGACCAAGTTTTCTGTATTTTGAAGCCGCTTGTCCTAATGCCTTGCGCCTTTGGACAGATTCCGGGTCCAAATCGTGCTCCACAAAAATATTCGTACCTCTAAGTTTTGTGCGATTCATACAGATAAGGGCCTTCACCACTCCTGAAGAAAGAGAGAGTAGAACTGGCCTTTTTTTATCCACTTTGTACTACCCGAGGCGCCTGGCGCCATCGAATGATTTAATTCCAAACGACAGGTCCAATTTTGACTGGATCAAATTTTTCACCTTCTCTCTCAGAAGTAAGGAGGTTTCTGTTGGATCATCTTGCATGTCAAAAAACAATATATTGTTTTTCCTATTGCGCTTGTCTAGCAGGTGGGACTGCTTAGATAATTGTAGCTTGAGGTCAGCGTTCTCCACTTCCATTGCGCACTAATCCTTGCTTCACAGTTCTGAATCTTTGTAGACAACTCATCAACAATGTTTCTTTCCGCGACGCTGACTTTCGTCGATAGTTTGTCTTCGAGAGAATTCAAAAGAGCTTTAATTTGTGACACAGAAGCCATTTTTGAAGCTGAGTAAGATACAGAACAGTAATCGAAGCACACACTTAACAATAATTAAAGAGAATTTTGTGACCGAGCGAAGAACGAAACAAACACGACCGTCTCGCTAACCAAATCTGCAGTCTGTGTAACAAAATGGAATACGAAGATTTAGCCCATAGAATACTTCAATATCCAATTTATGATGGCCTAAGAACTTTTTATGTTCAAACATATTTGATTCTCTCTTAAAATACTCAAGAATCGTTAGAGCGTTTGTTAGATATTGGAAGCATTACGCAGTTGAATGATCTATTTAAATACATTGTACAAGCGCTTAGAATAAGATCTTTTATCATCTTTGAATAGCTCGTAGTCCAGTGTCCGATTAAATAGTTACCTTCACTTTAAGCATGAAGTTGTAAATCAAACTGCGCCTGCGCGTACGTACTATTAGATGATTCACCGCACTATATCCCACCTTCAGTTCCATATAGATTATTTCGATAAGAATCAAAGTGCGCATGGGCACCTCTAACTATAAACTAAGGTTAACTTGAACGATCTAACTTAAAATTAATAGAAGGAAATCATGAGTAAATAGAGTAAATAATCCATTAAACAATATTTATTTAACAAACAAAAAATCTTAATCTAGTTTTTACGATTCAGTATGAAAATCCACTCCAAATCTGGAAACAGAAAAAAACCTGAAAAAGAAAAAACCTGAAACAGAAAAAAAATCTGAAACAGAAAAAACCTGAAACAGAAAAAAACCTGAAACAGAGAGAACCTGAAACAGAAAAAAAAACCTGAAACAGAAAAAACCTGAAACAGAAAAAGCGTGAAACAGAAAAAAAAACCTGAAAGAGAAAAAACCTGGAACAGAAGAAAATCCGAAACAGAAAAAACCTGAAACAGAAAAAAAAACTAAAACAGAAAAAACCTGAAACAGAAAAAACCTGAAACAGAAAAAACTTTGAACAAAATAACTGAAATAGAAGAACACAATTGTCAAATTCATATCGATTATATAATGAAATTCATATACAAACCTGTTCTTTATCTTCTTATATCTATATAAAATTTAAAATCTTGCTGTTTTTTTCATTATAAAATGACAGATTTATTTTTTTTTATTGAGTATGACGCTGATGTATGCAGTAGGGAAAGTGGCGATGACAATGACGAGGATGACGGTGACTGCGTTGTTGACCTCTCACTTCAGCTGGTGATGTTGATGGTGGTGGCGGTGTTGATGATGATGGTTATAGTGGTGTTCTTGCTAGTGGTGCTGGTGGTGTTGGTGGTGGTGAGTCTGAAACCTGCTGCAGCGAATCTGAAGACGATGTTTGTGGCGGTGACCCCTGTGGCGATGGCACTGGCGGTGGTGTTGAAGGCCACTCCAACTCTAAGAAGTGTATTGGTGATGATGTGCCGAAATCTATCACCAGCTCCTCCGATGATGATGACCATGATGAAGGAAATGATGAAATTAGTAGCTTTTATCGAGCCATCTGTAATCAATATATTTAATTAGTTTTCTATAACAACAAGTAGTAACTACTCTCAGATAAAATGTCAGAACCCACCTCATTTGAATCATCGCCAACGATTTCTCTCATAATATCCTCTACTTCCTGGTCGAATAGAAGGAAGTGTGGAGAATCAGGAGGGCTATCCTTTGACTGCTACTGCTACTGATGCTGCTGTTGTCTATCTGAAACAAATTATGCCAGTCGACCGTGTTAGCCCGCTTTATATCCTCCGATCCCTACTCACTCATCACTATTCCACTTTCGACTGTGCTTGATCGCGGGAAATCCCAGCGCAGATCTAACATACACGCAAATCATGTAGAACACACGTGGACGCGGAGGAAATACCAGCGCGCGCAGGACACGTTGCGGGCGACACACAGTATGTCGGTAAGGTACGGGCAGACTGAGAATCAATTCAACGGCCGATAAACCCATTACCGACTGATGATACATTGATATTACTGCTGACAGGAAGTACTGAGTGACGTCATCAGTTATTTACACCGATTAGTAAGGTAGGCGCCTGATATAGCAACTGAGGCTCCATCTGTGGCTGGAGATGTGTATTATCGACGATCCCTGTTTTACCGACCTATGGTTAAATGATATCATAAAAAGTTACCGATGGATGGTGACTTGATTCCCTACCTTAGAGACCGATGGTAAAATGATAATATAAAAAGTTACCAACCTCCCTGTTTTACCGACTGATGGTAGTGTAGCTCCCTACCTTATCGAGCTATGGTAGAATGATAATATAAAAGTTACCGACGTCCCTGTTTTACAGATTATTAGCAAAAAACTTTTTCACCGATCAACGATCACTTAGCTCAGAACAGAACCTTATAATGTTAACTTAGCAGAAATCACCGTTACCAACCTCACTTTGACCGATTGCAGGAAACTCTCCCTTCGTCGGTGCGCCATCTGTTGACGTCGGTAACTAGCTGTGGTGGCGCCATCTGTTGCTGTCGGTAACTTAGCACAGAACAGAACCCTTCCTTAGTCGGTGGCGCCATCTGTTGGTGTCGGTCACTAGCGACGGTGGCGCCATTATGTTGGTAAATGAGTTGATACCGGCATAGCCTAACTACTTTTGTGCTTGATTCAAGCAACGCGAATAAACACATAAGATTTGGGGAATCTACGATTTTGTTGATAAAAATTGTTATTAAAAAAAGAACTATAATTTCACAGTGGTAACACATGTGTAATTCACACATGATTTTAATTAAAAGAAGATCTAGAAAAGACAAAGTTTTTGTTTTATATCTCATTCTGAAAACATGTTCAAAACAGAAGCTATATAAAATAGCTGCATTTGTTTATACACTTTCTTATTGACAAGAAGAGATTAGGATTTTTGCAAAGAAACTGAAGTATTTGTAATCAAGGTAATTTCCCCAAGATTTTTTACAAAAGTTATAGCATCGACGTTGTTAAATGTACACAAAGTGTTTTCTGAGGAAGTTCAGAGAATTATAGTTATTAAAAAAGGACCATTTTTACACTTATATATTAACACAAGTTTTTGCTTCGTCGAAAAATTTTCTTTCTTCTCGTGGAGCATGTGTCCTGAAAAATGATTTACATTTTTTTGAAAAGTTTTCGGTCCAATAGTTGTCGAGATATGCAGCGACAACTATGTCAATTTGAGTGCAAATTCAATTGTTTGTGACGCTCTTACTTCAAGACGGGTCGTTGCACGAAGAATTTGTTATGACATACGAGTTTTGTTTTTCCATGAACTTTCCGAGAATAATTGTACAACATTTTAATCTCAAAAGAATAATGTAATTGTTTCATAAAATTCTTGAAGAAATTGTGGCACCAGATTTCAAAAAAGTAACCTTGATATTCATAGCCAGGGGACTTTTGCGGGGTTCGTAAGCCAAAGTTACTGTGGCGCACTTTTGGTGCATACAGAAGTGTCACGGGCTACTCGATTATGTATGCATATTAAAAAACAAAAACAAAAATTCATGATTTTTCAATTTTGGGTGGGTTACATATCATTTAGAGGGATTAAACTTTCATGTGGTGCTTCTAACATGAAATGCAGCCATAATCGGTGAAAATATTGTTTGTTTCAAGATAACTGGATTTTGGCAGAACATTTACAAAAAACTTCATAACTCTTAAACTTCTCCATTATATATCAAATATCTCAACTTATACATTGCATATACCTTGAAAAAACGATATTGCATAAAATGGAGGTTGCTTCTTCTATTCTAGCAGCCTGTACTTTTTATTTATTTTTTACTTCTTGAAAGTGTTCATAATATAATTTCCCTGAATAATCTACAAATATCCTGCGAATCATAATGTTGTTAATGCTCTGTTTTACGGAAAACGGACTTTTGAAAAACTTTATTATGTTTTATGAATGAAAAGTTTATTTCTATAAATGTTATTAATTTTTTTCATCAATTCTACCAATTATGTTTGAAAATAGAAGTATAAAAGAGGATTTTTGAAAGAAAAATTGTGTTTTTTTCGAAAAGCATAATAAAGTTTAAACAAGTCAATTTTCGTGGAAAAAGAAATTAAAACAATTATTATTTGCATAACTTTTAAAGATGTAATCATTACGGTCTCCGCCTTTCAGGATTGTAATCACGGAAAAAAGTGGATCGTTAGAAGAACTCTCTAAACCACTAGTTCTGACTATTTTAAATTGAACCGCAGCTTTTCGTCGTGAATTTTGTTAAAATTACTATTTTGTGTTCAGGTATGTTAAACTGACTCTTTAAAAGAGTAGGATGAACAATTTCAAATAGTAGGATGCACTGCACCACTTGGTAACCATCAATACTCAGCGAGAAGAAGTTACTATTTCCTGTAGTAAGCTTTCCTGCTGTGAAGAGTAACTTTGCCGATTTCGTATCGTAACGCGTTCATGTATATGTTTATATGCACTGCACGCATTCTATACAAAACAAAAATGATGTAAAATGTCGATCGATTTGAAAAGGAAAAAATTATTTTATGTATGATTACTGCACTTAATTTACGATTATTCTTACACAATTGCAACCACACAGCCTTACACATATGATCGCAGGCTCAAACGCTTTGAAAAATCGCCCCCGCTGGGGAATCGAACCCTACCTGCCTACCTAAAACCTGTCCTAAAACCTAAATATAGCGCACGCCTTAGTCAAGTGAGCTACGGAACCGCTTAGATTTTTCTGACAAAGTCTCGACCAAGCGGTTTCTCTGAGAAAAACGTGGCCAGCTAAGAAAATAAATGTCTAATTACAATTTTTTAAATTAATCTCTTACATATATCTAATAATTTGTAACGAGCTAGGGAAAAATATTTTGCTTAAAAGTATCAACTCACACAGTAAATATATTATTAGTAATTGATATGTATTATTATAAAATGATTAAAATTACAATTTTTAGAAACTGCATATTTTGTATTTTTGTAAATTAAGACTTGAAAAAATGATTTCGAATGAAATCTTTGGAATTTTTAATTTTACTTTATTATCATCTCACTTCATTTGAAACGTCACATTCATTTACATAACTGATATGTGTATAAATAAAAAAATAGTTTAAACATTGTAATAATATATCAAATGCAAAATTGAAATCACTATTTTAAGATGAGACAAACATTGAATAGTGATTCAAACTTAAATTTTTTGCAAAAATAAAATTTTTCTCATGAGATACATCACCATGGGGATGCTGAATTAGAATAAGAACTGTTCAATACAAAAAAAAATCGGTTCCGAGAAACGAATATTGAAGATCGCGATATCACAGTAGAATTGTAGATTTTATTTTCGTTAAAAATCTTAAGAAAATGAGAAAAAAATTTTTTTCAATAAATGGTATTGATTTCTACAAATATCAATGTGAAAAGGTTGCAAAATTATTACTGCTTTAAATGTGGAAATTAATTTGAACTAAAATTGTATTACAAATTATTTTTTTATGACACATGCATGATTTCAGCCCTTTTCAACGCCTATGAAGCGGGGCTAAAGCTCTACTTTTTACTCCCTAGGGACTCAAAAGTGACGTCAGAGATGAATAATGAAAATTATTTATTATTATCAAATTATTTATTATGCATCTATGAGCTCGCATTTTATGATTATCAGCCCACTCACGGTGAAAACTGAGAGGAAATTTTGGTTCCAGATAATAGAATTTTGCGGTTATTTATGGAAAGTTACCATATATACCTGTAAAATTACCATAAAGTACCGGAATTTTTCATACATTTCCGGAAATGTATGGAAATTTTTGAAAATGAATTTTGGGTGAGTTACCATATTTACCTGTAAAAGTACCATAAATTACCCAAATTTTCCATAAATTTCCGGAAATTTATGGAAATTTTTGAAAATGAATTTTGGGTAAGTTACCATATTCACCTGTAAAATTACCATAAATTACCAAAATTACCAAAATCTAATATGGACTGAAATCATGACTGTATTTCGAGAAATGTCTGAAATCATCCATTTGTTATGAAAAATATCTTTTGCGCCAAGGAGGAGAGGCACTTTTTCTCCCCCTAGGTGCATAATTCACTATTTAATTATTGATTCAAAAAATTATATGTCGAAAACAATGCATTATTCTACTAACAAAAATTCTTCCAAATAATATAATATTCGAACCTGGGTGGCTAAATCAAGTACGAGCTCAATCATTTTTATTGTTATAAGGAATTAAAAATATCATAAGCAAAAAATTCCATAGCAGAAGTAATGTAAGAAAAGTATTTCTTTATATATAATTTTTCATAATATTTTTATATTCTGAAAATTTGGTACAAAACAAAAAAAACAGTATCGAAGTGTAAAGTAGAGTTATTCACTATTTTTATTTATAACAATTATCTCAACTAATATTATGAAAAAAGAGAAACCATTGTAAAAAAGTTTCTGAAAATTTATTTCCTTTTGTAAAATGTCAGTGGGTGGTCTGTCTTATAGATTGAGAAGCAAAAATCTGTTGTTTTACTGACAAGCAAGTTATAAGTCGTCCTTCTTTTTTCATTTCAAGCGGACCGCCTAAAAAAATTTTCGAAAGGGCCTACACGTTTCTAGTTGTGCCACTGAAGTTACTCACAATTTCAAATAGTAGGGCTAACAATCTCGCGCAGTGCTTATTGCAATGCGAAAAAGGAGATCGAACTCACTTGCAAAAGTCAAACTCACAATTCTTTACTTACTATGTGAATTAGTAATTCATACAGTCTACATGTTCAACTGTACTATTCCAAATAGTTATTGAAGCTACTTGTTCTTAATAATCTTTCTTTTTACAATTTGAAATAGCAATGCTGACTTTAGGTTTTGTATATTTTGAGATTACAATCTAATTCAGTATCAAAAACTATATTTGAATTGTTTCTTGTACAATGTGAACAAGTAAACTTCAAGTTAGCAATACATATAAAAGTGAATCTAACTATCTACTTTTTTCCGTGATCCCTTTTTAAATGTTCACGAGTTTGTATGCAATTCAGTAACAAAAAAGTTTTTCTCTAATTTTACGGCTTAAGTGATTAAATAATTGGAGTTTATTGAATATGTTTGAGGCGAGTTCGTAAAGAAAATAATAATAAAAACATGTTATACATAAATATTTGAATGAAAGGTGAATCGAGACTAAAAATGTTCTTTAAAATGATAAAGTTCTTATTGTAGCGCCTTAAAGTGCTCCGGATCTCGTATTTACTTGATTATTTTGTTTTTAATTTTTATTTAACAAAAGGTAGGGCAAAAAAGACAACTTTGCAGATTTCAGTCTATTTTTTGGAAAATGATATAAATAAACTGGCTGTGTATCATGTTTAATTCAGTTATAATTAGAAATCAAAAGAATTCATTCAATGTTGGATTTAATTTTTGTAAACAGTTGGTGTGAACAAATCGTCAACTGTGTCGACTTCTGTGAGAAATTGTCTTTTAACTAGTATTTCTGAGATTTATTAAAAAAAAACGATAGCTGAGGTCTAAAAACTCTTCAATTTACGATTATGAAAATGAAATATTTCATATTATCAATAAAAAATGTAATGAACAAAACACCTGTTTTGGGCTTTTCCTCACTGAAAAATTTGTTCTCAGTTGTCGGGGCGCAGTCCTATGGAGTTAGATTAGTAGAATAGTGGAACAGTTTTGACAAATGAGGTGACTTGCGCAGGCACCTCATTGGTGAAAACTGTTCCACTATTCTACTCATCAACCTCCATGGGACTGCGCCCTCACAGTACAAAAGGACATTGAAGAATTTTTTTACAAATTGCATATAGCTACAAGGAGATGAAAAAAATTTGGCCTTTTTTTAAATCTCATAAATTTCCTAGTGAGAGTCCATTGGACTAATATTAATTTTCCAAAAAACATTATTTGCCAGTAGAGACTGGTTTTCGAAATATAGACTTTTTTCTAAATTGTCGAATAATTGTATTTTCAACTGTAGAAAATTCAGTGTTCAATTTTCATCAATTTCAAAAGTTAATAACTCAATGTTTCATTGTCTTCAACTTTCAACAGTTCAATATTCAATTTTCAATTTTGTTCAATTTTTTAACAGTTCAAAATTGAACAACATTTTTTCAAATGGAAGAAAATTGTATATAATAAATTGATGTAGAATTATACTGGAATACGATATTTATTCTCTGTAGGCTCGTTTGATAAAATACAATGAAAGTTACTTTGAAATTCTTCGACGAATGACGTCAGAAATCATTAGTTTTAAAATTCGCTCAAATTTGGTCGTGCATGATTTCGCCTTTTCGCTCATCTAAGATATCCAAAGAGATTCACAATGAATTGTATGCATATAATTGCGGAGAAGTACTTGCACTAATCGCTCCCTGATAAAACAGATGGTACCTTACTTTTCCTGGATAAATTAAATGGATTAAGACAATACTTCTTCAAAAAAGTTGAATTTTCAACCAAAAGCATGAATTTGCAACCATAAAGAGTAATTTTCTATCGAAAGATATGATTTATCAACAAAACACATACGTTTTTTAACAATTAGCGAAATTTGTAATCAAAAAAGTAATTTTCTACTAAAAAAGACGAAATTTCTACAAACCAGGTGAATTTTCTACCAGATCGTTGAATTTTCAATACAAAAAGGCGATTTTTTCAAGACAAGTTGAATTTCCGACAACATAGTTGCTCTTCCAGTTGAAAAATTAATTTTTAAGGAAAAAAAAAACAAACTATTAATTCTCACAAAAAAAAAATAATTTGAAAGGAAGCAGTTCAACTTTCAAACAAAGAATTGAATTTTCAACCTGCAAAGATGAATTCTTGACAAAAAATGCAATACTTGATATTTCAACGAAGAATAGATTTTTATTTTAAGTAGTGTTGCGCATGCACAGTTAAATTGATAGGATTCTGAGTTTCTATACATTTGCATGCACTTTGTTGAACTGTTCGCATGAAGTTAAAAATGCAGACGGTGCACTTTAATTCATTTTATTCAAATAATAAGAAATTCGATTCAATAATTACATGAGATTTGTTACGGAGCTTTTACAATATTCCTCTATTGAGGATAACAGCCTTCTAGTTACTGACCGAAGGTCGAAAGCTGAAGTCCCAAAGCTGTCTCGTCAAATTACAGTGTTGCCGTAGCGAAAAGGACATTTTGGGACGGAAGCTAGAAAGTTGACAACTTCGAGAGGATCTGATGTCTCAGGTTGGAAGCAGTCAACTAACAGACTTACAGGGAAAGTTTGTGATAGCAATTGGGTCTACGTGACTAAAAGCAATCCTTGCAGCTTACACCAAATTCTTTGCCCTTACAGCTATAGCCGACGAAACGAAAGGAATTCAGCATCTGGTCAAATATTCAATTATCGGAGCCCGAACATCCCGCCCAATGTTGAAAGGATATCTTTCAACTACATTCAAATAGATCAGAAATACAGCAAATGTGAAATATGGTAGCGAGTAAACATTAAAGTACAAATTAAAATTGATAACGTTAAGATGAAAACATTTGTATATGTACGTGCATGATTGAAATAATTTGTATGTTGATTCAATGCTGTCGTTAATTATAAAGAGCAAAATTCATTTCGGAGGCTCGATTGTGGGACCTCAATTAGATCTGGTTGTGGTAATTCCGATAGAGAGTCTCCGATAAGGAAGTGTGCAGGGGTTAGAGGGGAGAGGTCATTTGGATAATTGGAGAGTGGAGAAAGTGGGCGTGAATTTAAGCCGGATTCAACTTGTGTTAGAACGGTGTACATTTCTTCGTAGGTTAACCTAGTATCCCCGATAACACGTGATAGATGTTTTTGGATGGATTTTACCGCCCCCTCCCATAACCCTCCAAAGTGGGGTGCACGAGGTGGAATCATGTGCCACTGAATATGTTCCTGGGATAAAAAATTATCTATAGTCTCTTGGAATTTATTGTCATTCAAATGCGCAGTTAAGGGTTTTGGTTAACTCCGACTTGGAATTTCTTGTTATAGGCACGGCACTGACTCCATTTATAATTTTTCCCAAGCATTTGAGAGCGAAAGAAAGAAAACTTGTCAAATATCCGGGGTTTTGCGAGATCCTCGAATCAACGAAATTTATGGGAATGAAGCCTTTTGCTGAGGGAATAACTATTTTCGCGGAAATTATGAATTTTTCGAAAGAGAGAAATCTGCGGATAGCAGAAGACAGCATTTGGATGACTAGACCCCGTCGCAAATTTATTTTTTTACTCACAATTCTGACATCACAGAAGTATTTCCAGGGGTTAGCCAATATTCCAAGACCCAAATCTTGCTGATGGCGAACCTAAATTTCGCAAAATACGTCGCAAAATGGAGAAAAATGTGGAACAAAATTGAGATGTCCTGTATATGTGAGGACCATAAGACTGATTGGTAAGCAGCAAAGCAAACTCGTCATACAGACCGACTGTCAAATTCGCGCTCCGAATCTTCAATGCTCTGAAGTACGCACCACACATTGCCACTCGCGAAATCGTGGCGCGAGTATTAAAAAAGTTTTTGAATACAGCAACTGCAAATGCACCAATTTTATAGATAAATCAATTTATGATTGTATGTAAAGGACCCCGCACCAAATACATTGAAAAAAGGTCTTGGTGGTTTTTTCTTCATTTCGGATATGTTGTAGATCATGACATCCCCGACAAAAAGTTCTAATGCCAAGAAGTCAAAAAATGGACAGTTTTTCGTCCCTCTCACGCTAAAGGTAGTAAAAGTGCCCTTAGGGAGAATCGTTGCAGAAACTGCGGAACTGTTTAGCGCCACGCTGATATGTCGTGTCCAGAACTCTGACCCTCTGGCATTATGTAGTTTATGACCCCTGTTAGATGTGTTGATGACTCAGGGTCGAAAAATGACCAATTTTTCGTCCTTCACTAGTCAAAAGTCCACTTTGATTATAGTTCCTTGTATGTGACCTCCGTTCAAAGGACATGGTGGTTCAAGGTCAAAAAGTTAACAGTTTTTCGTCCCTATTGCATCAAAGGTCGTGATAAGAGTCCTTTAAGAGAATCACCGCAGAAACTGCGGGACGCTGGTGCCATATTGATATATGATGCTCAGAACACTGACCTTCCGCTATTTTGTAGTTTATGACCCCAGCTAGAAGTGTTTATGACTCAGGGCCAAAAAATGACTAAGTTTTCATCCTGAACTAGTCAAAAGTCGACTTCAATTATATTGCCTTCCACGTGACCTCCATTGAAAGAACTTGATCGCCCAAGGTCAAAAAGTGGACAGTTTTTCGTCCCTATCACGTGAAAGATCGTAATAAATGTCGTTTGGGAGAATCGCTGCAGAAACTAAGGAATTGTTTAGCGCCACGCTGATGTGTCGTGCCCAGAATTCTGACCCTCTGCCATTATGTAGTTCATCTTACCTGGTGAAAATTTTGTATGACCTCAGTTGAAAAAATGACCAAGTTTTCATCCTGATAGAGTCAGAATTCGTATTTAATTATCTGTAGCTATGCTCGTATGTGACCCCTGATAAGAAGACATGATGCCCCAGGGTCAAAAAATGTTGAAGAATTCGACCTCGCGGCTAGCAGGTCGTGTTAAATGCCCTTTGGTAGAATCACCGAAGAAACCGCGGGACCTTTAGTGCCATGCTAACCTATCATGCCTTGGGTTCCGTCCCTCTGCCATTTTGTAGTTTATGACACCCGAAAAAAGGTGTTTATGACCCAGGATCATAAAAGGATCAGTTTGTTGTCGTTGCAGCGTAAAAAGTAGAATTTAATTTCTTTTCCTAGTATATGATCCCCGATAAAGAAGACTTGATCCGCCAGTGTCAAAAAGTGGCGAAGCTTTTGTCCTTACCGCTATAAGGTTTTATTAAATGCCGTTTGGGAGAATTACCGAAGAAGACGCGGGACTCCTTGACGCCACGCTGGTATATTATGGAAAGAAAGCTGGTTTTCTGTATATCTTGTCTGAGTTTACTTACATGATCTGTTGATTTATTGTAAGGCGTTCGGATTTTGTTGTTGTGGCCTGTGAGCAGCGTCTTGTACAGTGTGAAGAAGATGAGTAGAGGGATACTAAACATTATTTTCATGTCGTGCATATCCCATGAACCATAGTACGCTTGCCACATGTGCGCATGAGCCAAGAGTTCGTGCACCTTATTTGCACGTGCAATAATACCCCTGGATTGGATCATCATTACAGTCTGGTTCGTCCTCGTCATTTGGTATATAAGCAATCCACAGTTGGTGCCTAGCTGCATTTTTTAATCGTGAATAAACTCTAACGCTGATCATACCAGGCTCTGGTATAATGTCACGATGTTGCTGATTCATGACATTCAACTGGAATTCTTCTTCCTCCTCTCTCTGTAACTTGTCCTGAATGTACGAAGGAGCTAAGTTAACCTGATAGACACCGACTGTCAGGTCTCTGAGAAACTCCAATGTCAAACGAGGAAAGTTAAGAACGTGCTGAGAATTCAGCCGGACCCATCGTGGACCACCTCTATCCTGTAGGTTTTCCGTTTCCACTAGTGCTTGGACAATGTTCACGTTATGCGCTCTTTCCAGCAACTTTCTACCCAACACTGCATTAGGTCCTGCCATTTCAAAGCGATGATAGTATCTATTAATTATAGCACCAGCGATGCGATGAAAGTCTCCGAGGTTGTAGACATGTTGGATAGGAATTGTATTACCAAAAAACTTGAAGATAATTTGATGTGGCTATTTCTAGCCTCCACTATCCACCTAGTTTTTGTTACCAACCGTGATTCATTTGCTTCCTCTTTAGAGAGTTGACGTTGTCCAGGCTGGAGTTGTGCGGGCATTTTCCATGTAACTGCTAGTTGTTGTAACAGAGCAATGGTATCTCGATACCCTCTATCGACTATCAAGATCGACCCTTCTAGGAACCATTCTCTCATTCTATAAACGTCTCCTTGGAACTCATTGTTTAGCGTCGCATCATCGTTGTTTCGTGAGTCTGAGAAGTATGGTCCATGAATGTCCAGTATGTAACCATCTGGTGCTACAAGTTAAGCAGGCTTGACTAAATGACGGCCTTTGTGACGACAGTGCGATTGTCGCGAACTCTGGAAGTTGCTACTCTTATCAATGTAACTGTAGGTGCCGTCCGCATAAACTATTATTCTGGGTATATGAGGCTGTGGATTGTACAATTCGTTAGCGAACTCGGTTACATGTCTTGCAATGAAATCCTCTCTCGTAATCGAACCAAATCCTAGATTTTCAGGTACAAATCTTTGCATTAAGGATTGTCTGACAGTAGCAACTGCTAGACTTGTAGCTTGTCTACTAGAGTACTATTCGTCAGAAAGTCAGAAAGTCCTTGCCGCGATTTGCATAGGAACGTCAGCAGATCTGTTTTAGTGACATACCTTTGGCCGCCCTGACGAGGTACTGGCTCGAAGTAAGTGAACAACTCTCGGAATTGCTCCTTTTTGACGGGAGCCATATTTTCAAAGTCGATATCTGATAAGCTGTTCTCATCTTCATACCTATTCAGATTGAGCGCAGCGTTGCGAAGTTCTTTCAAAAACATATGTAAATGTTGCCCTTCTATTATGTAGGGCCTATGAATAAACCGAAAACCAGCCATTAAAGACAGCAGGAATAAGCCTTTATCATCTAAATGATGCGCACAAGATCGGACGTTTTCAGGAACGTAGATGTTTCGGGATATAAAAACATTAACCCTAAATTGCACAGAAAATCTGTGAAGATCGTTTACGTTAATAAAAATAACGCAACTACGATTCGCAGTTTGCGTTAACACGTTCAATCTTACGGCCTGCGGATTATGTTCGACTACAGTTACTTCATCTCGAACAGATCGATTACAATTGATGCATACTCTGGTAAGCTCGTCGACAATGAGTGGTGGCCCATTCATCTCATCACGTCTTCTAATAGCAATTTCACGTATGACGGCTTTTTCGTCTCCATGAATTCTCGACAAGACGCCGGGACGTAATTGTCTATTATAAATAAAATATAGTAACCGATTCATGAAAGCCATATCGAGATTTTGAAATCTATATCAGCATAGAACTAGATGAATCAGCTATCAAAAATAATCACATCATTCATATTGACGGACTAGTAATAATAATCCTGAGAAATAAATAAATGGCTGAATCAATCTCGTGAATCCAGGAAGTGTAAGGAACCAAAATAATAATGATGGAAAACAAAGTAATGCAGAATATATCTGGCGCAAATTTCACAGCAAGAAACGAAATTCTTAACTAAATCATGGTTGAAAAATCAAACGATGAAACAAATCTGGAGTAAACTTTCAACAAGGAACAAATAGCAGAATAAATTGAATTGATCTCATGTCTTCTAAGAATGTCCAAATAATGAACAAGAACTCAGAATAGATCTGGCGATAACCTTACCTTTCGCGTTATGTACTTCGGAATCGGAAAAGGAAGAAACGACTGAACGTCAAGAAGGACTCAATGATAATGGCAATCATCTATAAAGAAAAAAAGGAGTGCGATAAAAAAAGCGATCGTCTGAAAGATTACACTTCTGGCCCTAAATTCACGACATCGCGTCTGTTATGAAGTGAAGTAGGACTATAACTTGCTCGGGATTCACCAAACGTCTATCAATTGAGCCGCTGGATAGTGTAAGGGCATATAAAATTCACATGGCCGTTCCGGTTGGCCCCTGTTGTCTTTAAAATCGATTTCGAAAATTAAATTTTTGAAACATATGACTTTGTAGAAAATTCCATGGCGCATCTTTTCTCCTCTTATAAAAAAGTTGTATCTTTTACTGTTTCTGAAAGAAAGTGAAAAAAGTGGATTTTGTGAAAAACAAAATTTAATAAATATTTTGACTTCAACTCGCTCTAAAAGACAAACTTTTGCATATTTTCACATGAAAATTAGAGGAGTTATGCTTCAAACTGTTTTAAAGATTATATGCTTGTTTAAACTTCTCTAGTTTGTTACCAAAAAAAGCTGTTAATTTTTTTGTCAAGCAGTATCAAAATCATTTTACGGAACTTTCAAACGCTTCGTTTATCGAGGGAATTTTGAGTAAGCCCAAACTTCAAGCGGAAGAAATGTTCATTAGGGTTTAGTGAAGTTTTCTAGAAAGTATTACTTCAATATAATGAATCGTTGAAAAAATACGAACATTCAAACATCGCGTCAAAGAGTGATCGAGCGCATGAGATGTGAGAATACTTCGGCGCCTCGACCTCACCGCCGCGCCGTCCTGTCGTATCTGTTAGGAGAGAAAATTTTCGATCATTTTGTTTATCTAGGTAATTTCACGTGAGCGAAACTTTCAGCAAAAGAAATCTTTATAAGGATATAATAACATTTTTTGGGATTTTTTACGGCAATTCATCTCACGGTTAGAAAATCATAAGCATTTAATTTGCCTTTCTCGAGCGCTTGAGAGCACGCCGATTCTATGTACTACGCCGAGTCTCTGCCGATTCTACTCGCTCTTGTTTTTTCTGCGAATTTTCCGCGTGCGAATTTCTTTAGAATACTTTCGCAGGAAAACAGAAGAGCGTACATTAAGTGTAAACAATGCTTCGCCACCAGAAGCCCTGATTATTTATGTTTCGAAAGACTAATTTATTCAGTGCAACGGATAAAATTATTTTTTTATAAAGTGAAAATTTTATCAAGTCGTTAAACTACAATGGCATCGTGTTCATCAGAACCTCCTCGCGGTAGAAAAAAATCTAGAAATGGAGCTGATTGGGCTGAGAACGTTCTTAAAGCAAAAAGAAACAAGGCATTAATTGTTGCAAAATTTAAAAAGCGCGAAACCGTAATTTTTTAATACTTTTCAATATTACATGGAGAAACTTTTTATATCAATTTCTCATAAAATTATATCAATTTATCGTAGGCTGTGTTGCAATTGGAGGATAAACGTGTCATAATGAGAATTTTTACTAGGGAAAATACTAAATTTTACAAAAAATATATTATACTTTAATACCATATACCTTAAAGTTTCGTCCAAAGATACCTGTAATAAGATATATACATAGTTTCTTAATATATTCGAAGATTAAATTAGATGTACTTCAAACCGTTCAGCAATAAAATACATCACTGTGTGAGTATTACATTTTTTTGGGCATTTTTTCTTGTCCAGAATAATAAGAAAACATTATTTCCTAGCGGCTACGACAGGACGGCGCGGTGTGTTCGAGGCGCGGAAGTATTCTCACCTCTCACGCGCTCGATCTCTCTTTGACGCGCAGTTTGAATTCTCGTATTTTTCTAACGACTCATTCTATTGAAATAATACTTTCCAGAAAACTTCATTAAACCCTAATGAACATTTCTTTCGCTGGAAGTTTGGGCTTACTCAAAATTCCCTCGATAAACGAAGCGTTTGAAAGTTGCGTAACATTATTTTGATACTGCTTGGCAAAAAAAATAACAGCTTTTTTTTATAACAAACTAGAGAAGTTTAGACGAGCATATCATCTTTAAAACAGTTTGAAGCATAACTCCTCTAATTTTCATGTGAAAATATCCAAAAGTTTGTCTTTTAGAGCGAGTTGAAGTCAAAATATTTATTAAATTTTGTTTTTCACAAAATCCAGTTTTTTCACTTTCTTTCAGAAACAGTAAAAGATACAACTTTTTCATGACAGGAAAAAAGATGCGCCATGGAATTTTCTACAAAGTCATATGTTTCAAAAATTTAATTTTCGAAATCGATTTTAAAGACAACAGGGGCCAACCGGAACGGCCATGTGAATTTTATATGCCCTTACACTATCCAGCGGCTCAATTGTTTCATTGAATAAATGTTTTTGAAAAAACTCCTTATGCAATAATAATTCTGATACGAAAATAAGCGATGGATCGATAGATAGGGATTACTTATCAGGCAACTATAAGTAATGTGTAAGTATGTATTGTGTAAGTACGGTAAGTAATTAAAGGCGACTTTAAACGCTCTGAGGACGAAAACTTAGTCATTTCTTTAACCTGGGTCATAAGCATTTTATGCCTAGAGTCATACACTACAAAATGGCAGAGAAACAGAATCTTAGGCATGATACATCAATATGGCACCAAAGAGTTAACACGACCTTTGACGCGATAACTGTCCACTTTTTGACCTTGGGCCATTAAGTTCTTTTAACGGAGGTCACGTACAAGAAAATGTAATTAAAGTCGACTTTTGACTAGTTGAGGACGAAAACTTGGTCATTTTTCGAACCCGAGTCATAAACACATCTAACAGGGGTCATAAACTACATAATGGCAGAAGGTCAGAGTGCTTGGCATGACACATCAGCATGACGCTAAACAATTCCGCAGTTTCTGTAGCGATTCTCCCAAACGGCATTTATTACGACCTCTCACGTGATAGGGACGAAAAACTGTACACTTTTTGACCTTGGGCCATCAAGTCCTTTTAGCGGAGGCCACGTACAAGGAAAGATAATCAAAGTCGACTTTTGAATAGTTCAGGATGAAAAACTTGGCCAATTTTTGACCCTGAGTCATATACACTTCTAGGAGGGGTCGTAAACTACAAAATAGCTGAAGGTCAGTATTCTGGGCATCATATATCAATATGGCACCAGCGTCCCGCAGTTTCTGGGGTGATTCTCCTAAAGGACTCTTATCACGACCTTTGATGCAATAGGGACGAAAAACTGTTAACTTTCTGACCTTGGGCCATCAAGTCCTTTGAACGGAGGTCACATACAAGGAAATATAATCAAAGTCGACTTTTGACTAGTGAAGGACGAAAACTTGGTCAGTTTTCGACCCTGAGTCATAAACACATCTAACAGGGGCCATAAACTACCTAATGGCAGAGGGTCAGAGTTCTGGGCACGACACATCAGATTGGCGCTAAACAATTCCGCAGTTTCTGCAACGATTCTTCCTAACGGCACTTTTACGATCTTTAGCGTGATAGGGACGAAAAAATGTCCATTTTTTGACTTTTTGGCATAAGAACTTTTTGTCGGGGATGTCATGATCTACAACTTATTCGAAATTTAGAAAAATCTCCCGAGACCTTTTTTCAATGTATTTGGTGCGGGGTCTTGTAAATTTACCCCGTTTGAAATTATAACTGTGAAATTATGATTTGAAAATTTTTAAATTATAAATTGATCAAGTTATCCAGCAATAAATTCCAAAACCATCACATTCGATTTCTGGAATTTCAAAATCAGGCCTTCTGCAAATTTATTTATAAATTCCAAGTTCATCAAGTGGTCCAACAATAAATTAATTATATGAAGAAGCTTGTAACGGGGGACACGGATTGTGGTCATCTTTTGTGAGCGAAGAGGGCCTCATTTGAGATAAAAAAGCTGAAACAGTTTAGTAAGATGGAAAGTGGTTTACGAGAAAACGGGTTACAAGGAATCCGCGCAAGATAACAGTGGCGGGGTAATGGTCTAGGTTCTAGGCTACAGATTCTGCCGTCATGCGTTCGAGTCCTCGTACTCCCTTCAATTCTTTTTTGTTTCTAATTTTTTTCAATACATTACCGTGAATATGCATGAATATTATAAAAACCGGCGGATTGCGCGGCCGATTTTCTACTTTGATATTGTTTTTCTCTTAAATATGAATGATTATTATATATTTCCAATTAAATAATCTTATTTCTTTAACAAGATAACTTTATTAAAAATTCAAGAAATAAATAATAAGAAGTAAAAGAAAAACATCAGTATTGAAAATGTAGAGTACTTTATTAGGATTTCGATACGTTATGCTTATTTTGCTTAATTATGCTTAGTTACGCTTATTTTAAAATATACATAGAAATCGAATTTAAATTAAAATCAAACGGCAGATGAGGAGTCTTTAGAATAAGATTTATGATAAGGAAAATCGTTCTTCCCACGGTGTGTCTGAGAAATAATTAGAAAATACCTACAGAGTAAGTAAAGGAAATGGAAATGGTCATTTCATGAATTCTTACAAAGTTTAAGTAACGGTTTAACTAAATTATCACCACATTCATTTTTAGCAAATAAACAAAGAGAATTTTTAAATAAAAAAAAAATAATAATAATGAAAAATGAATATATTATCATTTGTGATTTTTCTGAGAATTATGCTTTCCTAATTCAAAATTCCGTTCAAGGTATTTACTTGAATAATGATCAAGTGACAATACATCCATTTTTGATATATTACAAAGATGATAACAATGAATTGAAACTCAAAAGTTTTGTGTCTATGTCCGAATGTTTACGCCACGATACAATTGCCGTTCATCTCTTTCAAAGACAGTTAGTAGACTACATAAAATCAAATTTACCGGGGATTGCCAAAATAATTTATTTTTCCGACGGTGCCTGTGGGCAATATAAGAACAAAAAAAAATTTATTAATCTTACTCATCACGAACAAGATTTTAAAATAGCAGCTGAGTGGCACTTTTTTCCTACTTTGCATGGAAAAGGACCATGTGATGGAATTGGTGGCACTCTAAAAAGACTTGCTGCTAGAGCTAGTCTGCAAAGAGTAAATAATCCTATTCGTACACCTAGAGAATTATTTACCTGGGCGACAGAAGCTCTACCAAACATAACATGTCGTTATTCGACAAATGCTCAGTACGAAGAAGAAGAAAAGCGGTTGTCAGCACGCTTTCAAAAAGCTATAACGATAAAGGGGACTTTAAAATATCATTGTATGATTCCAGTTTCTCTTCAAGAATTGGAGGCAAAGCAATTTTCCTTGTATGAAAAGAAAAATATTGTAAAAATTTGCAAATAAGAAATGTTAAAATTTGAAGAATGTAAATACTGTATAACATAAAACTGAAAGAGGTACTTATTCACTAAGCCAACCTACCGAAATCTTAATAAAGTAATAATTACATATTCAATACTGATGTTTTTCTTTTACTTCTTATTATTTATTCATTTCTTGAATTTTTAATAAAGTTATCTTGTCTGAGAAATAAGATTATTTATTTGGAAATATATAATAATCATTCATACTCAAGAGAAAAACGATATCAAAGTAGAAAATCGGCCCTGCAATGTGATCCGCGCGCCGGTGTGAGGTACCGCGAACGACAGCGCTAGATACATTAAATTTTTTCCGATAGTAATAATAATTTCACCATTTTGGGAAAAATCGTTTTCGATCGGAAATTTGACGTAGAATACGATAAAAATACTAAGAACTTAATTCATGGGGGTCAATCTAGTGAAAAATCGATTACAATTTTTTAATTGTTTATTCCCTATTTCCCAAAAAATTGCGAAAAAAATCCTCAAATACGTATCTTCTCTTTTTCGATAATGAACCCGTAAAAAAAGTATTACCTCAATCAAAAATGGGTCGGTCAATTCTCTGTTCGATTTGTGAAAGAATACGCCATATGTAAAAATCCGAATACAAATACAAAGAAAAATGAGAAAAAAAATCGAAATTTTAGGCGCCATATTGGATCCTTCAAACTGAATTTAAGAATTTTGACGTCAAATTCGAAATCAGCGACCTCAGAAACCCCCTTATACCCATTTTCATATGACTATGTATAATTTTAGACATTTCAGGCGCCACATTGGACCCGCCATTTTGCATTTATGAAATTTCATGTTGAATTCGAAATCAGCGACCTCAGAAACTTCCTTACGCCAAGTTTCATACGAATAAGTAAAAATTTAGAAATGACAGGCGCAATAGTGGAACCGGCATTTTCAGTTTATTAATTTTGACGTCCAATTCGAAATCAGCGACCTCAAAAACCCCCTCATAGCAAGTTTCATGTAAATCCAAACAAAATTTGACTTTCGGCCACTTTCGGTGGTCTTCCAGCTCACTGTGCGGTGGTAAGTGCGATGAACCACAAGGACGAAGACGAGTTACTCCACGATTTATTGAAAAAGGACCGATTGAAAGAACGTCGAAGTGAGCGTATCCGAACCAACAATGATCAAAAACATCAGACAAACCAACGAAATCGAGCAAAGACCGACTAGAACGTGGTCAAGAGGAGAAAACAGGTAGTTCGACAAGTTAAACCCGGACAAACGACCCCCCGTGAAGAACGAAAAGGGAGATTTCAAGTGCTATAATTGTAACGGTTTTGGGCATTTGTCACGCGACTGCACGGAAACGAGAAGGGAGTTGAAGTGTTTATCGTGTAATGAAATCGGACATACACAACAACATTGTCTAAAGCAGAAAAAGCCTGGACATAGTGAAATTAAGCAAGTGTCAACGAACACAACCAATTTTGGACAAAAGTTTGTAAAGGATGTTAAAGTCAACGGTAATTCACACGTGGCTTTTGTGGATTTCGGAAGTTCAGATTGCACAATAAAGGCGAATTTATCTTTGGCGGGCGATTACGAAATTAAAAAATGTTCGACAGTTATAAAATTTTGGGGTCCTGAGGAATTCCAGATGACATCTCCAGGTTGGATCTTCGCAAAAGTGACCATGGATAACATAGAGATTGAAAATATAAAACTATTAGTTGTAACAGACGACGCGCAATCTGTTGACATTTTTATTGGACGGAGTTTTACTGAGCTACCGCAAGTTGTGTATATGAAGCTCGATGATCAGTTGTTATTCGGTTTGAGAAGTGATCCCTTTTTTGGAATGCAATTGGATCAGCTTGCAAAAAAGAAATTAGAATCCAAGGATGAAAAGGTGAGTTTGCCTGTCACAACGATCAACTTTTTGAGTGTAATGAACGATTTTCAGGAATTCGTTTCCCCGATTTTGAATTTGGACGACAAGCCGACGATTGTGACTGAGAAAAAGAATAATGTGTTAAAAGGACAAGAAGTTTTGCTAATGACGAGCAACGAAGAACCAGAGGATAGAAGTGACGTCATTCGAGAGTAAATCTATGTTGGAGAAGAACAATCGGATAAAATTAAGCGTGACGTCATCCAAGTGTGGAGTGACTATCGTGATTGTGTATTAAAAGTGTAAAGGAAGTAGCTTGCACAGATCTAATTGGAATGGACATCAAGGAAGTGCCAGGAAACAAACCGTGCAGAAGAAAATCAATACACTTTAGTAATCAGGAGCGGAAGGAAATCGCTGAAATTGTGCGCGAATTCAAGGAAGCTGGCCTAGTCACTGATACAACATCGCCTAATGCTAGTCCGGTTTTACTTTTGAAGAAGAAAACTGGAGAAAAACAACTAGTGGTAGACTATCGGAAATTTAATAGTCAAACGGAAAGAATTAATTTCCCTCTACCAAACTTGGACGACCATATGGCTCGTTTGGCGCGAACGAAGACAGCATTTGTGACCCCGGACGACTCTGGCTAGTTTACGAGAATGGTGTTCGGTTTAATGAACGCACCATTCTTCTTTTCCAAGCTGATGAAAAAGGTTTTAGCCCCTCTTCAAAACAAAGTGGTTTTATATTACTTGGACGACATCCTTCTATCTGAGAAGGACTGGGAAGATTTAAAGGAGCGACGATCTTGGTTTTGGAGGCCCTTCGAAAGGCAAAATTACAGCTCAGATTGTCAAAGTGTAAGTTTTTGGTAAATAAAGTGAATTATTTGGGATTTGACATTTCGGAGCATGGAGTTGAACCCGGAGAGAAAAGGGGAAAAGCAATTCTTGACTTCCCTCGACCGAAAAATGTACACGAGCTACGTAGGTTTTTAGGATTGGTCAGTTTTTGCATACGGTTTGTTCCTCGTTTCGCGTGGATTACTGGGCCACTCTATGCCTTGCTGAAAAACGGAAAACAGCTACCAGAAGATTGGAAAGACGCCGAAGAGAAATCATTCCTCATGTTGAAACGCGCCATGGGGTCTGAACCAATCCTACGAATTTTTGAAAATGGACGAAAAACTGAGCTGCATACCGACGCTAGTGCAAAAGGTTTGGCAGCTATGCTTTTATAATTAGGAGACGACAACCGAATGCATCCCGTGTATGCCATAAGCCGAAGAACAAGTGAGAGTGAAACGAACTATCACTCGAATAAGTTGGAGTTGTTGGCAATTGTGTGGGGAGGGAGCCGATTGAGAGTATTCCTAATTAATATACCCTTCACGATTGTGACGGATTGTCGGGCGTTAATTTTTCTGCAAGCTCACAAAACGAAGAATCCGCAGATCGTGAGATGGCACTACCTCTTAAGTGAGTGTAGATATGAAATTATTCACCGCCCGGGAGAAAAACTCCAGCATGTGGATGCTATGAGCAGAGCACCAGTAGAGGACGCACCGGAAGAGAACATCGAAGAGCAAGCAACGATGTTTGCATTAAACACTGAATCGGACGAGATTCTTCTTTATCAGCACGGAGATGAGAAACTGCAACGAAAAATCAATATTCTACGCAAAAATGAAACTGAACGAACTGCAAGAGAAAAGGGGGAAGTGAAAGGATACGAACTCGACGAAGGAATTCTGTACAAGCTCGAGAAAGGAAGTATAAAGTTCGTAGTTCCAACTGCGATGCGAAAAGGAATCGTCGTTCGTTTTCGCGATTGTCAAGGACATCAAGTTTCCGTTGATGAGAAGATACTTTCAGCAACGTATCAGATCCTGCCTTCACTGCATAATGGCAAAGAAAGGCACCGGGAAGCAAGCTGGGGAACTTCATCCCATTCCCCCAGGAAGCAGACTGTTCGCAGTTATCCACGTCGACCATGAGGGACCTTTGGTGACCAGTGGAAGGAGGCACAAATAAGTTTTTGTCATCATTGACAACCTAACTAAATTCGTGAGATTGGAACCCGCGAAGGACACAGGAGTTGACTCCGTGATACGCAAGTGGGAAGCATTTATGTTGGATTTCGGTACACCGGAACGACTTATTTCGGATCGTGGGACCGGTTTTACAGCACACAAGCTTGAGGATTTTTGTAGGAAGTGCGGCATTAAACACATGTTCAACTCTCCAAGGCACGTTCAAGCCAACGGGCAAGTTGAGCGCATGAATCAAACTCTGATACCAGTCATCGTAGCAGAAACACTCGAGTCAAACGAACACAATTGGGATATGAAGCTGAAGACCGTGGCTATGGACTTAAATGGCTCAATAAACAAGAGTACGAGCAAAACACCGTTTGAATTGCTTTACGGATATGCCTCCAGAAGAGAAGAAGGTTTGTTGCGCACTTTGACTGTGGAAAATGAAGGGAAATTGTATCGGCGACTGGAAGTCCTCCAAGAACGAGTCCGTGCAGATATTCGGAAGGAACAAGATAAGTAAAAAAACAGATTCGATCAACACAGATATCGAAATGTACGCTACAATGTAGGGTAAATCGTTTACACAAAGGCTGCACCCCCAACTGACACGTGGACGTCCTCGAAATTCAGTAGAAAAAGGAGAGGACTTTTGATGGTTTATCAGGTTTTTCCTAACGACACATACAAGGTAGCAGACCTACAAAAGGGCAAGTCCGGACGACGCTATTCTTCAACTGCTCACTTTAGCCAACTGAGATCGTGGAAGCTAGCGATGGAAGACACCGATTTGACAACCAGCGAAGAAGAAGACGGAAGTGGAAGAAATTCTCCCATTGACTCTAGTGACAAGAATAGAAAGTGTGATCGCAAGGAAGAAGTGTTCGACGTCGATAGTGATTTAGTGATAAATTCGAAAAATCAGGTTTCTGTTAAAAATAATCCACGTGATAAGATGGAGTGGAAAGATCAGAAAAATAAGAATGTGAGTACGGGAGTAAGGCTTTCGGAACGAGTCAGACGGGCTCCTGCGAGACATGGCAATTGTTTCACTGCCAAGAAACTCGAGGACGAGTTCTAATAGGATGGCCGAGTGTTGGCAAGTTATTTTTCATGGGACAAATCTGTTCAATTCGAATGAGTTTTATTTGGGAACGAGGAATGGGACTGTGAGACGGAATGTGGAATGGATGCGGGAGAGAGTCAGTTCGCTTGTGAATCGAGAACGGAAAGCACAAAAGCGCGACTCGGAACGAAAGCTACTCTTTATTCATTAGTTTTATATATTGTTTTATCAATTTTCTAATTATACTGCTTTGCCTAACTCGACTAGTAATATTTGATAAAAAAATCCTTCCCCAATTAAAAGTCAACGGGAAAGGCGATAACACAAATAAACCAATGCAATCAATAAAATGAATAAAATACTAATACTAATACTAAAATAAATAAAAGCGATTTATTATCAACAAAATCAATAAAATAAACAACATCAATGAAATCAATGAAATCCATACAATAAAAAAATCAATAAAATCAATGATTTGAATAAAATCACTAAAATCAGTCAAATCAGTGCAATTTTGATTTTATTGATAATAATTTGATTTTGGTATTTAAATCATGTTATTGATAGCATTGATTCATTTGCTTGTATTTTTTAATCAAAAATTTAAATATTTACAATAAAAAAAGCAATAAATTGAACAAAATCAATAAAATAAAATCATTAAAATCAATAGAATCAATAAAATAAATGATAATAATTTGATTTGAGTATTTTATTCAAATTACTGACTTCATTGAGTCATTTGATTGTATTTTTCAATAAAAAAGTCAAATATTTACAATAAAAAAATCAATAAATTGAACAGAATCAATCAAATCAACAAAATCATAGAATCAATCAAATTAAATAAATCAGTCAAAACAATAAAATCATTAAATTGAATAAAATCACTAAAATCAGTAAAATGTAGATTTCATTGAGGTGCTTTTTTATTGATTTCGTTGATAATAAATTGATTTGATCGATTGTTATTATTTAAGGCGTTGCATTAGAAAATAAGTAGTAATTTTTATTAATTATATTAATTCGAATATATTTTAATCATACATCTTCACATCATCATTTTGGATTTGAAGCTGCATCTTGATATTGACATTTTGTTGATGTTATTTGAATTATTG
>CAKNXH010060743.1:45545-61702 GCA_932178445.1 Andricus quercusramuli
ATAATAAATCGCTTTTATTTATTTTAGTGATTCCATTCAATTTATTGCTTTTATTGATTTATTCCATTCTATTTTTTAATAAAACGAATCAAAAGTAGATCAATAAAATCACTAAAAACAAAAAAAATAAAATTATTACCAATAAAAAAAAAATCAATAACATCAATGATATGAATAAATTGAATAAAATCACTACAATCAGTAAAGTCAGTGCAATTTTGATTTTATCGATAATAATTTGATTATAATATTTTATTCATTTTATTGATTGCATTGATTCATTTGATTGTATTTTTTAATACAAAATTTAAATGTTTACAGTAAAAGAAGTAATAAATTGAACAAAATCAATAAAACAAAACCAAGAAAATCAATCAAATCAATACAATGAATAAAGTAAATTAGTCAAAGCATTAAAATCAATGAATTGAATAAAATCTCTATAATCGTTAAATTCAGTGCAATTTTGATTTTATGGATACTAATTTTATTTTAATATTTTATTCAATTTATTGACTTCATTGAGTCATTTTATTGTATTTTTTGATAAAAGAATCGGATATTCATACTGATTTTCTTTATTTTATTAAAGAAAGCGATGAAATGAATAAAAAAATCAATGAATTGAAATAAATCACTGAAATCAGTATAAGTCTGACTTTATTGTTTATAATTTGATTTTCTCAATAGTAGTGATTTCATTCAATTTGTTGATTTTATTGATTCATTTCATTGTATTTTGTGATAAAATAAAGAAAATCAATATAAATATTCGATATTTAAAAAAATACAATCAAATGAATCATCAAAATCAATAAATTAAATGAAATCACTAAAACCAATCAAATCAATTTATTATTAATAAAATGAACAACATCAATCAACTAAAATTTATATCGGTTTCACTGATTTCATTGATTCTATTGATTTCATTTATTTGATTCTTGTTACGAGCGAATCTCCATTCTTTTTTTTTCTTTATAATTAATGAAGCTCGAAATATTATTTCAAGCTACATTGATTCAAAACTCTATATGAGTTTCAAGGGACTCTCTGCTCGCTCGTAACCTGAGATCTACTGTCAGCATGCTTACGCAGCATTCCAAGCTCCCGGGGACTGACAGCGAGCCAACTTGCGAATGAGGAGAGTAATGACCTCAGAGAATAATTTTAATCAAGGATTAAAATTATTCTCTGATGAAAACATGCTTTTTATTTTATTTTATTTTTTCACAGGTATTTGAATTTTGTTTCCTCTTCCCCAAACCACTCAATAACATTAGGGTGGATTGCGGAAGGGAATTGTATGAGTGTACGGAATGATTAGTATGCACCTGGGCCTAGGTGAATAAGAAAATTAAACCCTGTACCTAGAATATAAGATTAAAGGATAAAAATAATAATAATAATAATAATAATATAGAATTAAGGGAAAGGAAAATTAATTCTAAGGCATCAGCCTCGAGGACCTAAATTGAAAACATACAAGAGAATCTGAAAAGAACGAGTATAGTTGCACTCGCTATGCGGTCACACACACATACGCGCAAGGTACCCATTCCATCTTTATCTCTTCAACGTTCTGAACATCGCCGTCGCGTTCTTTGCATGTAGCTACACTGACGCGACGATCTCAAGCCTCCGCACTCTACACACTGTCCTCTCTCTCGCTCCACGTCATTCTTCCATAAGTCCGTCTTGCTTTCGCCTTTACATACTTCCCACCGTAGCCGGACAGTACGAACACGTGGAAAATACCAAAACAACGCCACGTGCTCACTCAGCAGAAACTTGTAACGCCGAAATGCTCGTTCATTTTCTTTGATAAAAGGGTTGGAATTAATATACACTTATATTTAAGTTGAAAATTCCAACCTGCATCAATTTCGATGCAAATTGAAATTAAAATTTCTTTCAGAAATATAAAGAAAGACTTGAATGCACCTCACTTCTGTAAGGTGCTGACGAGGTTCCTGTCTCGCAGGTGCAAAATTTCAAACGGAAGCATTTTGCAATGCAATTCTTGCACACTTGGAAATCAAGCTACTTGGTTAGTCAAATTTGCAAACGCTGCTTTGGCTCTCACGGTATATCCCTACCTTCCTAATCCAAATTCCGTAACTCCGCGAAAATCCCTACCTGAATCACCTCAATTATAAACCGTCGAACAGAAGTCAAAAAAGGCAGTCTCCTGAGCAACCTGGCACGGGCCAGAACTACTCAGATTTTTGTCCGTCCGACGTTGGGACCAAGAACCAAACAAAGTTTTTAATCGGTAAAAACTTAGTCCGTAAGACGCAACCACGTCCTATCCTTGGCACCGGAATTCTAACTTTCGACCACGTAACGGGAGTGAGCCGCCGGAATCGATGGGTTTTTGATTATTAAAATTGGGTTCGCGGTCCGGACGAAAAAATTCGAAAATCTCTATCCAACGGGTGGTAGGACCGTAACGGGAGCGGTCAGTTCTTTTCGCGTCCTATTCGACCTACTCAAAAACAAAATTGGAGTTTAGTCTAGAAAAAGTTCGCCCCTTTTCGAACCTCAAAACGAAAAGGAGCAATTTTCTCGGAAGGCTTCAATTCACTTTTACGAGAAGTAGATATAATTTCTACCTCCCGTAAAAGCGAATTCACGGAAGGTGACAGGTGTTCGCGCGTGTTTGTGTGTGTCGCGAATACTCTAAAAGACTAGAGTGGGTTAAAAACCCCACGGAAATTAAAGGTTTTCGCCCGCTCTATTAAGAGAAGAAAATTAGGAAGTCACTTCTGGACTTAGTTTTCCTTTTTCGACGAGCGGTAGTTTTAGTGCAACGACGAACTGGTGAGCTGTATCATTCCTTTTTGCTATCATATATTCTTTTTCTCTTCTTTTCCTCTACCTGTCGACACATTCTACCCATTGTAGAATGTGCCCTATTATTCGAATCTTGCTCTTATTATAGAATGTGCCCTATTTCTTTGCTCTTGAATAAACCTTATTACTGTTATCACAAATTGGAGACACAACTCATTTCTAATTCGACAAACCTGAAAACCCCTAATTTCTAAATTTCCGGGACAACAACTCTCAGTCCGAGAGTAAGGGTACCAACCCACATAAAAATAAAAATAGGAAAGTCGAGTCTCTCGCCCTTCCTTCAGTTTTGGGGAAGCCTCCCCCCAGCGTGTCGATACTAGGCAGCCTTTATTTACGGGTCCTTTGTTTTCAATGGGTTTAAAAATAAAATCTTTTTAGTTCGTACGTGACAAACTGATGGTGGCAGCGGTGGGGCCTACCCCTGCTGTTGTCCACCCCGGCTTTTGCTACTAGTAACTTTGTTACTAGGCAGCTATAACCTCCCTTCAACTCTAAATTCGAACTTATAATCATAACTTCAATAATTACATTTTTAAAATCAGCTATAATTTTTTGTATTTTATGTGTGTCTCATCATTTCCAATGTCGCAATGCTAATAATCGAATCAATTTTTGAAAATGAGTACTTCCATGTTAAATCAAAAACTCTAGGCATTAACTTGCCGGGGACCTCGCATTAACTTGCTCGGTATTTTTGATTTGGCCGTATTTCACTATCTAGCGAGATACCGGATTTTGGTTCCAGAACTATTCTCGTGCGGACTATTACCAGTTCTTAACTATGGTACGGCGTTAAAATGTCTAATCTCCCGGGTAGCAGTAACGCTAAAAATAAGCCAGGATACCGCTCAGGGATAAAGTTGCGGGGAAAACGAACGAAAGATTCTGTCGCGATAAAAACTGAAATCCGAGAACCCGAAACCGAGCCAATCGTTTTTGTAACCCCTAAGGTCTCAAAGGAAATACTTGAGCTCCAGGAAATCGAAACCCAAAAGTTCAATAGCCACGACGAATTTTCGTCCTTCTTTGAAAAATTATTGAATCAGGCAGACGCCCGGATCAAGCTTTCAAAGCAAGCCCAGTCAGGAAGCCACTAAGAATTCAGCGGACTTCTGCCTTTCTCACTCCCTTCTCTTACTTGTATTATTTTATTTTTATTTTTTCTTCAAATTTTTATGATAACACATAATAGAAACATGTTATCCAACCGTGGCTCACTTTCCTAAGGGGGAATGGTACCGTAAAGTCCGAACTGAAAATAATTTTCTATTCTGACTCGGTAAGCTTTCAGCTCCATGAGTGTATGTGTAGACTTAAGGCTCCGTTGCTCATGTCGAAGATTTAAGCGCACCATTCCCTCCTTCACGGATGAGAAATACCAGAAAGGCCGTACCGAAATAATTTTTGACCTTACTCCGGATTTAATCAGAATGGGAAAGTGGTACCGTAAAGTCTGAATTGAAAATAATTTCTATTCCGACTCGGTAAGCCTACAGCTCCATGAGTGTATGTGTAGACTTAAGGCTCCGTTGCTCAAGTCGAAGAGTAGGCGCACCACTATTCCCTTTACTGACAACCTCATGAATGAAAAGAGGGTCCAGGTTAAGGTTATTTAATTCCGGCTCGGATTTTCCGAATTTTCCGATTTTGTGACTTAGAACATGGAAGCTCCAGTTGGGTAATTTAATGTCGCCAATATTTATTGAGTTAGGATATGTTATCGTACTGTGGCTCACTTTCCTAAGGGGGAATGGTACCGTAAAGTCCGAACTGAAAATAATTTTCTATTCTGACTCGGTAAGCTTTCAGCTCCATGAGTGTATGTGTAGACTTGAGGCTCCGTTGCTCATGTCGAAGATTTAAGCGCACCATTACCTCCTTCACGGATGAGAAATACCAGAAAAGCCGTACCGAAATAATTTTTGACCTTAATCCGGATTTAATCAGAATGAGAAAGTGGTACCGTACAGTCTGAACTGAAACTAATTTCTATTCCGACTCGGTAAGCCTACAGCTCCATGAGTGTATGTGCAGACTTAAGGCTCCGTTGCTCAAGTCGAAGAGTAGGCGCACCACTATTCCCTTTTCTGACAACCTCATGAATGTAAAGAGGGTCCAGGTTAAGGTTATTTAATTCCGACTCGGATTTTCCGAATTTTCCGAATCCGTGATTAAGCACGAGAGAGCCCCAGTTAACAGTCCATCTCGATCATTGGCCCCACGAGAGTCGAGATTAAAATCCTGAAATTCACACGAAGTTCCTCATGAATCCTCCCGAAAGAGGAGAGTTCTCCCCACCGCCTCACAAGAGAGGGAAGAGGGCTAGGGGAAAACGCCAGAACGCCGCTGAATCTCGCAAATCGGTCATATACCGTAATCTCGTCTTTCCCGAAAAGAAGGTAGTTCCCATATGCGTTGTTCGACCAACTGTTCGACCTGCAACCATCGCGCCTGAAGTTGCTCCAGCGAACCCAAACGCACCTATCCTAGTGAGTAACCTGGAACTAGAGGAAGCCCTTCAGCAAAGGAGACGCGCCTTCTTGGAGGAAACTCATCCTAATCTCGGGGTTGAAAATCGTCGACAAGAAGTCACCGCACCTTTTGCGGGATTCGAAAACGGTGACCTCTCAGACGATGATACAATTACCCTAGACCCGGAAATCGAAATCCTAGATTAAAGGCCCGATACAATTCTCGGGAATTTAGGAAGAAAAATAAAATTCCGGTGTGGCTTCGGCACCAATTGCTGAATATTTAGCGGAGGGTTGTTTCGATTACAGGTCCATTCAATCAACCGACTTCGAAAATTAATATTCAATAAAAATTCCGGTGTGGTGAACCTACGTACTCTTTCCTGCGAAGAAGGGGAACGGATGAATAAATGCCACCTTTTGTGACCGAATTCGCGCCCCCTGTTAAAGGGCAACTGCCCACTTCAGTCGAAATACACAGCGACGATTTCCAAGACGGGTTTGCGGAATTAGTCTTCGACTGGAACACCAACAACAATTTTATCGACAGGGATAGTCTTAGCGCCCCCTACCGATCTATCCCCGACCACGAGGTTACTATCGGAAATAGGACATTACGGGTCGTGGGAGAACTGGGATTGGAAATAAGAGAAGCAGATTTCCACTTCTACGTTATCTCCAACCCAGAATCAATCGGGCTAAACCAGATAGTAGGGATAGCAGGAGTACAGTTGATCGAACACTTGTCTATATTGCATGGATTTCCCATGCATTAATCCAAAGAAACAGCCTCAAGACAGGATCGTTATCCCCTTGCGTGGGCGAAGCTAACCCTCCCTCCCTGCCTATCGCACTTAGCCAGTGTGAGTCTCGACCGACACCCCCACAGAATAGCTGCATTAGGAAACAGTAAGGTCACCGGTACTAACTACGCCGTGAAGGCTGCTGAATCACACCTAGCAGAAGATCCCATTACCGAAAATGACTAATCCCAATGATAATGACACGGATACAAACAGGAGTAATGGCCTCCTGGGGGTCAATTCCAATATTACGATTCCCATCCCAGCTGCGAGTCTGGACACAGCTGCAGCCATGGCCTCCGTGCTAGAATGCATGACATTGCAACAAAGCACCTACCATATTCCGCAGTTTGACGGAAAGACCCCTAAGCTTAAGGAGTTTTTGCAAGACATCGCGAATGGCGCAGTTTACATCACTGAAGCGAATGAACCTGGGTTCATTAAGATCGTCCTCAGCAAGCTCAAAGGAATCGCCCGCGACAGCGTTAGGGACAAGCGCTTCAATAGGGTGAACGAATTAATCGCCCACCTGAAAAAACGGTTTGCCCCTACAAAAAAATACCAATGGTATTTCGAAAATATAGTGAATCTCCGTATGCGTCAGAACGAAACGGTGAGGGACTATTATGACCGAGTCCAAGGCCTCCTAAGCGGTGCTCGACATGCAGTCGAAGAAAAATACGCGAAGGTTTACAACCTGGGAGCCGCGGATGAAGCAAAGGAAAGTAGCATCATAATGGGGCCCATAACGGACGTCGCGCTCGACGCGTTTATAAAAGGGCTCCCGGACGAGATGCCTACCTTCGTAGACACCAGAAACCCCAAGGATCTCGATGAGGCCCTAGATCATGCCCTACATATCGAAGAAAGGCAAAAACAACTGGAGAGATCCAAGAATCACCTCTCTGCCTATCCCATCTCGCGACCAAGGGAAGAGGCCCATGACCGACCGCGTTCACCTAGCCCCTATTCAAGGCAAATGGAGAGGAAGGACAAAAGGGAGACTCCAGACTCGACAAGAAATGGCTCAAGCGTAGGTAAGGATCCGATAAATTATCCACCTCCCGCTTCTGCAAAATACTCGGCCCCCTACGCTCCTTACCCACTTCAATACCCTTATCCCTATCCTCCTCCCTTCTCTCCTAACATCCCCTTCCCTTATCATTACCCTCCGCATTTTTCCGCCCCCTCATTTCCACCTGTTTATCCGACAGACAATGGAACCCGAGCCAACTCTCCATGGCAGAGGTATGGAAAATCAATAGATAGTACGACGCCTCCAAGGTCAACCTCACCAGGACCGTCTGGAAATTTAAACTTGCAACAGACTCCTCGCTCGGACGCGGCAGGGAGTCAGTCCACTCCTCAGCGCCCCCAAAAACATGTCCGCTTCCCGGAACACACCATCGGGTCCTACGAGCAGAAACCGAAATAGAAAGCTCCCCGGTTGTCTCTCTGACAGCACCAGAATTAAGACGCTCAAAATGCAGCTTCCTGGTAGATCCGGGATCCGATGTGAATTTGATCAAAATTAAAACTCTGCTCCTCGAATTAAAATACGAGCCGGACAAGGCTGTCCTCCTGACAGGGATACATCCAGATCCTGTCGAGACGATTGGAACGACCAGGATCAGCCTATTCGGTACCCCAGTCGAATTCCACATCGTGAAGAATGACTTCCCAATATCCCCCGATGGGATCATCGGAAGGCCTTACTTGCGGCAAGAACAAGCCCAAATATCTTTTAGGCACAATTCGTTGGTCACCATTTCAGATCCAATCAACCCAATCCCATTTATTGACAAGGAGTCTCGATCAGCCCGGGCATCGCTCAAAGCGGAAATTAAACCCTTCGCTAGGATTCTAAGAATCAAGGCTAGGACGAGGCAACCAGTCGCCATAAACGTCCTCAATCCAGAAATAAAAGAGGGATATCTACCCAGGATATACACCCCTCAGGGAGTGTATCTAGGCGAGGCGGCCGTCTCCACCCACGAAGGAGTCTGCCATGTACTTGCCATCAACACCCGGGAGGAGGACGTGGACGTAGAGGTGCCAGCCCAGGAAGTCCTGCCCTACGATTTTATCGAACCGCACGACGAAGAATCCACCAATTCCGAATCTGAATATTTGGTCAAGGACCTACGAAAGGAAATGGGTAGCTCTTACACTGACCGTGTCAAGAAAATTAAGGACAGCTTACGCATTTCAGAATTAACATCGGATGAAATAAACTACGTACATAAATGGGTAGAAGACTTCGCCGATATTTTTCACATAAACGGAGAAAGACTCTCGACTACGAATGTAGTCCAACATAGGATCCCTACCACTAACGATGAGGTCATAGCCCGAAAGCAATACCGCTATCCCAACGAGGCTGCTGACCAAGTGGCCGTTCAAATAAAAAAACAATATGATAGCGGAATTATAGGACATTCCAAGTCCCCTTATAACTCTCCCCTCTGGATCGTCCCTAAGAAACTCGACGGATCCGGCGAAAGGAAATGGAGGGTAGTAATCGACTTCCGAGCTCTTAACGAGAAGGTCATAGGGGACGCATACCCCCTGCCCAATATTACGGACATCCTCGATCATCTAGGGGAGGCCCAGTACTTTTCTGTGCTCGATCTAGCCAGTGGTTTCCACCAAGTCGAAACTCACCCCGATGACAGGGTCAAAACGGCATTTTCTACGCCTCGAGGACACTTCGAATATTTGCGCATGCCCATGGGGATCAAAAACGCCCCTGCTACGTTCCAACGGCTGATGGATACGGTGCTAAAAGGGATGCATGGGACCGAAGTCTTCGTTTACCTGGATGACATTGTGGTGCACTCCAAGGACCTAGAAGAACATGATTTGAAGATCAGAAGGTTGCTGTATCGACTCCGAGCAGCCAACCTGAAACTTCAGCCGGACAAGTGCGAGTTTCTACAAAGGGAAGTAGCATACCTTGGCCATATTATTAGCCATGAGGGGCTGAAACCAAATCCGGCCAAAATAGGAGCAATACAAAATTTTCCTCGTCCAAGAACCGTGCGTTTTATTCGACAATTTCTTGGGCTATCAGGTTATTATCGACGGTTTATACAAGACTACGCGAAAATCGCCAAACCTCTGACCGACCTCCTTAAGAAGAATGTAAAATGGAAGTGGGGCACGGAACAGGATGAAAGCTTTCATAAACTTTGTGACTCTCTCTGTAGCGAGCCGATTTTGCGGTATCCTAATTTTAGAAAAACCTTTAAGCTGACCACTGACGCCTCGAGCCACGCCGTCGGCGCCATATTGACCCAACAAGAAGAAGGACTAGACATGCCCGTTGCCTATTTTTCCAAGGCCATGAACAGCTGTCAGGAAAGGTACCCCAAGGAAGAGCAGGAATGCTTGGCCATCGCCCTATCCCTGGAACACTTCCGACCCTATTTGTACGGTCGAGAATTCATACTCGCCTGTGACCACGAGCCAGTCCACTGGATGACCTATATCAATAATCCGGGGGCCAGGCTGCTTCATTGGCGACATAAATTCCGAAACTACCAATACAAATTCGAATACAAGCAGGGGAAGCTGAACAGGGGAGTAGAAGCATTATCGGGGAATCCTCATGACCATCCTTCTGAAAATTCAGAAAAAAACAGGGACCCGGAGGACCTGAGTGGAACCCAAGGACCTTACACATCCACTCAGTCGATCAAACCCTCTACGGATGGGACCCACTCACAAACAAACCCCCAAAGGGTACTGGTTCTGACACGAGCGGGAGCATCAAGAAGCGGCCCCGAAGAAAAGAAGGATGTCTCAGGGACATCCACCAACACTACTTGCGCCTTACCTCAGGAAAGGAAGTCTGTGGCACCAGGGAAAGCGAAACCAGCGATACGTAGGACAGTAGCATTCAAGCCTGCGAAGAGAGGGGAAACCGACCCTTTACCGTCAATCAGCATCCCAGCCCACCTCCCTAGAAAGCGAGGAAGGCCAAGGAAAACACCGGTTCCAGAAAGCGAATCCGATGTGGCCAATGTGCCATCAGAAGAAGCCCCATCACTCAAACTAGAAGAAAGCTCCATAGGTAAACGACTGTTGAGAAGAAGAGAAGCAAGTAAATCACCAGTGGCTGGAAGTGAATCATCAACCGAGCCATCTTCGGATGATGAAGACTCTGATTCTTCGGACACGCCTGTATTTCGAAAATCTCATAGCGTGTTACCCGACTTGGAACCTTCAGTCGCCGTTAAAAGAGATTACTCGGCCCCAAAGAGTGCTCCACCTGGAACTAAGAACCCGAGTCCATGGTTCCCTCCCTTACAAGATAAGTTCGTAGATGTGTACGTAGACGGTGCATGCAGCTATCATGGAGGCGAAGAACCTAAGGCTGGTATAGGAGTCTGGTTTGGCCCAAACAACCCCTTGAACGTTTCACAGCGCAGTCAAGGTCGCCAAACCAATAATGCAGCTGAGATCGAAGCAGCGACCGTGGCAGCCCAAAAGGCCCACGAAGCCGGTATCAAGAAACTCCGAATAAAAACCGACTCAAAATTTCTAGTCAGCAGCACAACCGAATGGATCCCTAAATGGGAAGCAAATGACTGGAAAACTTATGAAAATAAGCCAGTTAAGAACCGCTCCGAATTCGAGAAAATGAAGATTGCCCTGGAACCCTTAGAAGTGATTTGGGAACACATTCCCGGACATCAAGGAATCCTCGGTAACGAAATGGCTGATAAATTAGCCAGAGAAAGTGTCGAGGGTCCAGCAACCACCGAAGTTATTGAGTCAACCCTTCCTCCGGAATCAATCACGATCCGAGTACCCCCGATCATTGTAAGTAGTGAGAACGATGAGGACATTGACGATACACCAGGTCGTCTGCTGTCACCCTCCAAGGCAAGCTTCAAAGAGGACCTTCAGAAATCCTTTGCGCAATTCGACGCTCAGACCTCTCTGAGCTGGGATCATGAAGGAATGGATGAAAGCAACCAACTGCCGTGTACATACGTCTCTGAAGGAGAACAGGATGAAGAATTACTCAAGAAATTAGAGCTGCTCGACCCCTGCGGAGAATACGATGACGACATTTTCGCGGAAAGAGTGAAAAGTTTTTTGGAAAACTATGAGAAACAGGTTTTCCAAAGAGCTAATGAGAACTCAGAACTCGAGTTAACACAACCCACTCCACCTATAGCCACGGAAACCTCTGTTAAGGAAATTCTTAGCCCCGCTAGACAAATCGAACAGTTACCCTCTTCCCCCACAAAAAATTCCGGTGTGGTGAGAAGAAGCACCGTTCGATTTAAGGATCCTCCCGAAGAAAAAGAACCCATCCCAGGGTCCCCCATCGTTGGACGAAACCAACAAATGGGAACCCTATCCTTCACCCCAGCACCTGCCATGGCGCCAGGCGCCAGATCTACACCTTTCACCAATGCCCATATGGACACAACCCTTATGGAGGAAGGAACTTCGTTCAATAGACGACCGAGGTTGAACCCACGAAAATTGCAGGCAGGAAAGACATTCGAACCCTCGCAGGGAAACCCCTCCCTATTTTCCTCTTCCCTAATTGATGTGAACATACCATACATCGATGATTCCCCAAATACCGAGATACCCCTCCAAAAGCCCATTGAAGTAAGGTCAAAGTCGGGTGCCTTAAGCGAAAGAGGACACAAAATTCTACACCAATGGACTGAACCTCTGACGTACAGGCGGGATAATTACGCTCACTTTATTTCAGAGGATTGTGAACCAACGAATCCTATTGCGAAACTCCTCATCGCTACCGAGCGTCTTGATATTCAAGACCTATGGGAACGCAGGCCCAAGAAGGGACGGGTCTTGGTTACTCCCCACGGTCGACATTACACCTACTCTGTCACGGTAAAAAGGCGACACGTAGACGATATCGACTTGAAGGACGTAACCATAGGGCTAACCCACCTTCGTACCGCTTTAGAACGGGACAACCAAACATCTTGTCGAATGGCCAACTCCGGAGACGCCCTAGGGTCGTTGGCCCAGAACAAAATGGCAGAATTACTGTCGGCCGTTTTTCAGGATAGCGGCATCACTATCACTCTCTGTCACGGGAAGGTAGAAGTGCCTCCCCTCGAATTAAGGCCCAAAATCATAGCTGAATACCACGGTAGTCTAATTGGTGGCCACAAGGGTGTGACCAAGACATACCGTCGCATTAGGGAGAGGTACTCTTGGCCGGGTTTACGAGACCAAATTAGTGACTTCATCCGCAGTTGTCGAAGTTGTCTAGAGCAGAAGCTAGTACGAGCTAGGACTCGAGAACCTATGCTCATAACCGACACCCCAGCCGAGCCCTTCGAAAAAGTGTCGCTTGACACGGTGGGAAAATTGCCCACTACACCGAACGGGGACCGTCACATCCTGACAATGCAGGACAACTTCAGTAAATACTGCATAGCTGTCGCCATACCTAACCTCAAGACAACCACCATAGCTCATGCAGTGGCCACTTCCCTGTTCTCTCAGTATGGTGCCCCTCGAAGTATCCTGACCGACAGGGGAGGAACCTTTGTGAGCAAGCTCATGAAACACCTTGAGAGGTTGTTCCAAGTAAAACAAATTACCACCTCCGGTTACCGACCTCAAACCAACGGGGCCCTTGAAAGAAGTCACATAGTCCTGACGGATTATATTAAACATTACGCCGACGATTATGATGACTGGGACCGATTGCTCCCTTTCGCCATGTTCGCTTATAATACGTCAGTACATGAGGCGACTAATTTCACGCCCTACGAATTGGTATTTGGTCGAGTGGCAAGGACGCCGAGCTCCTTCCCCCAAGGCGAAGAACTCGAGACCTACGGCTCCTATCTCCGCGACTTGATAGTGAAATTAACAGAAATCCAAAAACTTGCGGCCACAAATTTAGTTAAGGCAAAAACGACTTCTAAGGAACAATATGACCGCAAGGCCCGGCCCTTGAATGGAAAGATAGGGGACCAAGCCTACGTTATCAAGGAAGTGAGGGACGGTAAATTCGATAGTAGGGCCACTGGTCCTTACGCGATAGTCGGATTCACCGAAAATAACAACGTAATCCTCGAAACCGAAATCGGCGACCGATTCGCAAAACACAAAGATAAAGTTAGGATCGTCCGCTGCTAAACTCGAACGAACCCTAAGGAAGAATCTAAAGACACAATAAGCCCTTTCGTTTCCTTATTCTCTCCTATGACTAACTATCAAAGGCAAGAATCATCAAGGCATCTGGCCGCATCTTACAATTTCTCTAGTAATTGGGGCCCTATCCTGTCTTGGACTTCCTTCCTTTGCTGAAGAGAAAATCTAATTCGTGTTTCTTTTAGGTAAAAGATGATGAATCTATGGTCGATAATCCTCCTGGTTTTCTTTGCCACCTCGGAAGGCTCCAACCCCACTACTTATAGGAACACTCCTTTGAGGACCAGTACAGGAGTTTACTACGAGCATCTAGGACCTATAAGACGAGTCGCTGGAACGTGGAGGATCACTGTGTTCCTGGACTTGCGGAAGATCCAGGGACCCCTAGAGTCTTACCAACAGTGATTCCAACATTTATCCGATCTGTGTCTGCCTGGATTCGGAATATTTTGCCTACAGACGATCACCGACTACGGTCTCGACGCTAAGTTCCTGATAGCCGAAGGCTTAAAGAAGGAAGTATCCAGGCATGCCGCAGAGATGAAGGAGCGCACCAATAAGGCAACGCTTTTGAACCTACCGACGGGAATGAGAAACCGACGAGCACAGCCACTACTGGGAATTCTAGGAGGCCTCATTGGACCAATAGCGGGCCTAATGACCTACAGTGACGGAGAAACCCTCGAAGCGGGGATCGCCGAACTAAACCAAGCTCAAACCAATTTGTCTCACCTGGTGGGTAAACAGACTCACATAGTTAGGGCTCAGTTAGAAGGAATTCACGAGCTTTCGAGAACCAATAAGGAGAGACTAATCCTACATGAGGGACAACTGACTCAGGACAATCTTAGGCTGGAAAATCTCACACGGGAAGTTGCGGAGCTCAAATATGCCCAAGCACTGACACGCGTGCTTAAGACGGTAGATTCTAGCCTGGACGACTACATTCACACCGCCCATCGGATCCTGGAAGTCATTCACACGTCTCGTCAAGGGAAGATGCATCTCTCCCTCCTGACGTCCGAACAACTGGAGCCAGTCTACCGAGATATCCAAGATCATTATCCCAGGCTTGAATTCCCAACCCCAGGACCTCAGGTGGACCTCGAGGAACTAGCCAACATAGTTACCATCACAACCATGTATAAGAAGGAAATCCTAAGCATACTAGTGGACATTCCACTATTGGAACCATCTTACTACCTAGCATACCAATTACACCCAATACATGTATTTCAGTCGGTATTAGGAAATGGTTCTGGAAGTGCATTCGTCTTACCAAAGTTTACCCATGTTGCCGTTGAAGAATCCCAACGGACCTACATCCTGCTGGACAATCAACGCATAGAGTCCTGCAAGAAAACCCCCTACTACAGGATCTGTAACGACAACTCACCCGTTAACGAAATTGCTACCCATCAAACATGTGAAAGCGAGCTGCTATTGAACCCTTCAACGGAAGCTCTCCGAAGATGCGACATCCGAGTGTCCTACAATAAGGAATTAGAATGGGTCCCCATTAACTCTCTGGGTGGCTGGCTCTACTCCCTAGCTGAGCCCTTGTCCACCGAGCTGAGGTGCCCCAATCAAACCAAGTCTCTAGTCAGATTGAAAGGAATTGGGCTAATACAGATCGCACCCGGTTGCCATCTGAAGGCACATGATCAAACATTCCTCGGAATAGCCAGCGAAACCGGAACAACGGAGCTCATCTATGAGCCGCTCCTCCACCTCAACCTGGCTGAGCTATCGCCAATTTTAAGGGAACATGGAAACTTCACCACGAAAAATGAAAAGAAGAAACAGCACATAGTAGACGATTCCATCAATGATGAAGCCTTTCTTGCCAACGAGATGTCTCTGGATGACTTAGAAAAACAAATTAATGACATGAATCTACAACACCGAATTAAGGCCCAACACTTTACGCTCATTCAAGGTTGTTACGTGGGAATAGCCCTACTCGCCATAGGCCTCTGGTGCTACTGCTGCTACCCTCTTGTCAGATTTGGCATCACCAGAGCATGTCATGAGAAGGGCCCTAAGGATTCCAACTACAACCAGATAAATCCCGAAGCGAAGAGGCCCTCGGTAAACACTAAAGAAGCCCGTATTGAGATCGAGCTACCTCTGACCAATCAAAAATCTTCAACAAGCACGAGCAGTTGTGCCTGTAAAGAAACACCTGCAATATCACCAAGGGGTACGACGCAGCCCTCGGTGCACACCAGCTCAACTACTTCAAGGCCAACGATCCAACTCCCTACGCAAACGCTACTCTGAAACTAAGCTACGTACACTGTCTACGTATGGTTATGAATGGATAAAATAAGTCATTTCCGTTCTTGTGAACATAGCTTAGAAATGTAAAGGAAGGAGTCGAGCTCCCCTCACTCGCAAGTTACCCTAAATTTCGGGGACGAAATAATCAAATTCCGGTGTGGTTTGTTACGAGCGAATCTCCATTCTTTTTTTTTTCTTTATAATTAATGAAGCTCGAAATATTATTTCAAGCTACATTGATTCAAAACTCTATACGAGTTTCAAGGGACTCTCTGCTCGCTCGTAACCTGAGATCTACTGTCAGCATGCTTACGCAGCATTCCAAGCTCCCGGGGACTGACAGCGAGCCAACTTGCGAATGAGGAGAGTAATGACCTCAGAGAATAATTTTAATCAAGGATTAAAATTATTCTCTGATGAAAACATGCTTTTTATTTTATTTTATTTTTTCACAGGTATTTGAATTTTGTTTCCTCTTCCCCAAACCACTCAATAACATTAGGGTGGATTGCGGAAGGGAATTGTATGAGTGTACGGAATGATTAGTATGCACCTGGGCCTAGGTGAATAAGAAAAT
>CAKNXH010060743.1:61802-114715 GCA_932178445.1 Andricus quercusramuli
TCTTTATCTCTTCAACGTTCTGAACATCGCCGTCGCGTTCTTTGCATGTAGCTACACTGACGCGACGATCTCAAGCCTCCGCACTCTACACACTGTCCTCTCTCTCGCTCCACGTCATTCTTCCATAAGTCCGTCTTGCTTTCGCCTTTACATACTTCCCACCGTAGCCGGACAGTACGAACACGTGGAAAATACCAAAACAACGCCACGTGCTCACTCAGCAGAAACTTGTAACGCCGAAATGCTCGTTCATTTTCTTTGATAAAAGGGTTGGAATTAATATACACTTATATTTAAGTTGAAAATTCCAACCTGCATCAATTTCGATGCAAATTGAAATTAAAATTTCTTTCAGAAATATAAAGAAAGACTTGAATGCACCTCACTTCTGTAAGGTGCTGACGAGGTTCCTGTCTCGCAGGTGCAAAATTTCAAACGGAAGCATTTTGCAATGCAATTCTTGCACACTTGGAAATCAAGCTACTTGGTTAGTCAAATTTGCAAACGCTGCTTTGGCTCTCACGGTGTATCCCTACCTTCCTAATCCAAATTCCGCAACTCCGCAAAAATCCCTACCTGAATCACCTCAATTATAAACCGTCGAACAGAAGTAAAAAAAGGCAGTCTCCTGAGCAACCTGGCACGGGCCAGAACTACTCAGATTTTTGTCCGTCCGACGTTGGGACCAAGAACCAAACAAAGTTTTTAATCCGTAAAAACTTAGTCCGTAAGACGCAACCACGTCCTATCCTTGGCACCGGAATTCTAACTTTCGACCACGTAACGGGAGTGAGCCGCCGGAATCGATGGGTTTTTGATTATTAAAATTGGGTTCGCGGTCCGGACGAAAAAATTCGAAAATCTCTATCCAACGGGAGGTAGGACCGTAACGGGAGCGGTCAGTTCTTTTCGCGTCCTATTCGACCTACTCAAAAACAAAATTGGAGTTTAGTCTAGAAAAAGTTCGCCCCTTTTCGAATCTCAAAACGAAAAGGAGCAATTTTCTCGGAAGGCTTCAATTCACTTTTACGAGAAGTAGATATAATTTCAACCTCCCGTAAAAGCGAATTCACGGAAGGTGACAGGTGTTCGCGCGTGTTTGTGTGTGTCGCGAATACTCTGAAAGACTAGAGTGGGTTAAAAACCCCACGGAAATTAAAGGTTTTCGCCCGCTCTATTAAGAGAAGAAAATTAGGAAGTCACTTCTGGACTTAGTTTTCCTTTTTCGACGAGCGGTAGTTTTAGTGCAACGACGAACTGGTGAGCTGTATCATTCCTTTTTGCTATCATATATTCTTTTTCTCTTCTTTTCCTCTACCTGTCGACACATTCTACCCATTGTAGAATGTGCCCTATTATTCGAATCTTGCTCTTATTATAGAATGTGCCCTATTTCTTTGCTCTTGAATAAACCTTATTACTGTTATCACAAATTGGAGACACAACTCATTTCTAATTCGACAAACCTGAAAACCCCTAATTTCTAAATTTCCGGGACAACAACTCTCAGTCCGAGAGTAAGGGTACCAACCCACATAAAAATAAAAATAGGAAAGTCGAGTCTCTCGCCCTTCCTTCAGTTTTGGGGAAGCCTCCCCCCCAGCGTGTCGATACTAGGCAGCCTTTATTTACGGGTCCTTTGTTTTCAATGGGTTTAAAAATAAAATCTTTTTAGTTCGTACGTGACAATTCTTTGTATTCGTTTTATCCGTTTTACTAATTTATTGATTTTATTCATGTTCTTCATTTTATTGATAATTTATTGGAGGAAAAAGGGCATTTTTTGGCACCCTCGCCCTCCAAAAGCTCATCATCTTTAAAAATAACTAGTTTTTATAATTTCGGAAATCCCGAAATTTATGCAGCATTCAAAGAAATGATTGATAAGAAAATCAACATATTACAAAAATATTTTTGTGTCAACAATAATAATTTTTGTATTCCTAAAATATATTTTTGAAACTTTTCATTGTTGTTTTATAATATTTATGCATATTCACGGTGCCAACGACCATACTAAGCTAAAAAAACCAGTTCTCGTTGGATCACTGAAGTTAAGCAGTGTTGGGCGCGGTTAGTACTTGGATGGGTGACCGTTCTGGAATATTAAGGGAAATGGCTTAATGGTATAAGGTAAATGTCCCAGTAATCGTGACGGTCCCAGTAATCGTGAAACTTGGTTATAGTTTGAATATATTGTTACAAAAATGTGTTGAAAGTAACATTTAATGATAAAACTCACTTATTTTTACCATTTTATAATGGCAAATAGAAATTACGTTCATTCAGATGAAACGAAAAGCAAGAAAATTGGCATCACGATTACTGGGACTAAGGTCACGATTACTGGGACGTTTACCTTACACGGTAAAGTATTGAAAAAAAATTAGAAAAAAAATTGAAGAGAGTACGAGGACTCGAACGCATGACGGCAGAAAGTGAAGTCTAGAACCTAGACCATCACCCCGCCACTGTTATTTTGCGCGGATTTCTTGCAACCCGTTTTCCCGTAATGCGCTTTCCATCTTAGTAAACTGTTTCAACTTTTTTTTACCTCAAATGAGGCCCTCTACGCTCACAAAAGATGACCACAATCCGCGTCCCCCGTTACAAGCTTCTTCATATAATTAATTTATAGTTGGACCACTTGATAATCTTGGAATTTATAAATAAATTTGCAGAGGGCCTAATTTCGAAATTTCAGAAAACGACTGGATAACTTGATCAATTTATAATTGGAATGGAATGGAAGCTTCTAATGTGTCCCCTAAGGGTTCACATTTTTCTTGTATCTCTTCCCTATACCTTTACACACACTCCCACGCACTTACTTGGTGGTGGGAGGGGGACCTAGAGTTTAAGGTGGGTTCTGAACAACCAAGAGCAACAGCTTTAGAGAACCTTTTTCTCTAGAGGTACCGGTCCCACGACTCTCCGGAGATGAACAACTCCCTTGCTACGCTAGTGTTCCCCACATGGGCCACCGAGGCCCTTCCAGAGTACGAGGCGGGAATCGAACCCGCAAGCCGACGGGGTGTGTCGAAAGCCTACGCCTTAACCCCCACGACCATTGTCCCACTATTAATTTATAATTTATAATTTCAAAATTTTCAAATCATAATTTCACAGTTATAATTTCTTTACTTTATAGATTTATCTATAAAATTGGTGCATTCGCAGTTGCTGTCTTCAATAACTTTTTGAATATTTGCGCCACGATTTCGCAAGTGGCAATGTGTGGTGCGTACTTCAGAGCATTGACGACGTGGAGCGCGAATTTGACATTCGGTCTGTATGACGAGTTTGCTTCGCTGCTAACCAATCAGTCTTATGGCCCTCACATACACAGGACATCTCAATTTTGTTCCACATTTTTCTCCATTTTGCGACGCATTTCGCGAAATTTAGGTTCGCAATCATCAAGATTTGGGTCTTCGAATATTGGATAACCCCTGGAAATACTTCTGTGATGTCAGAATTGTAAGTAAAAAAATTAAATTTCGAACGGTTCTCGTCGTTCAAATGCTGTCTTCTGCTATCCGCAGATGTCTCCCTTTTAAAATAGCTATTTGTGATACAAGTGCGCAAAATAGGCGATTGCCAACGAGTGTAAATTTGTCAGCATGAGCCGGAGGCTCGAATCATGAGTCGGAGGTTAGCGCACGTGCGAATCGAGTGCGAAAACGATGACGAGTGCGCAGAGCTTAAGGCGAATGCTGAAATCACACGAGTCAGCAATTGCCTGTGCGCACGTGTATCACAAGCTATTTTTTGCAACAACCTTCCGAGAAAGTTGTTAGGAGGTGGTAACGAAAAATAGTAATTTTATATTGCGTAGAGTAGAGTAAACAAATTTTGTTGGGAAAAGAAATTTTTCAAAAAAATGTTTGAAAAAAATGCTCTGGAAAAAAATTTGGTGCAAAAAAATTGTTGAAAAAAAATTTTGTGAAAAAAAATGTAAAAAAAACACTGAGCGCTGCTGTTGTTACGTTGCCCCCAAATTGTCGCGATGCGGAAAGTTGCTTATCTGCAAAGTGCGCATGCGTGTACATTTCGCTGATGTGGAAAGTATATAAGAATCGAACTGCGCATGCGTCAATATTATTCCCGCATTGTTGTCCGGACTGAGTCACTTCGCGTATAATTTAGCTACTCAAATACTTGGGAAAAATTATGTATGGAGTCAGTGCCGTGCCTATAAAAAAAAATTCCAAGTCGGAGTTAACCAACACCCTTAATTCATTTAAATTGTTGCGAGCCCCTACAAAATAAGTTCCATTGTCTGAATGGATATGTTGGCACTTTCCACGTAGGGATATAAAATGCCGTAAACAGTTGACAAACGCATCGGCGCTTAAATCATGAGCAAGTTCAATGCCAACTGCCTTAGTCGCAAAAAATACAAACTTATACGGTCCAGCATAATCCACTCCGCATACATAGATGAAAAGGGCGGTTCGGGGTTACTCGCGCAGAAGGCAGGTTACCCATCACGTACTCTGTCGTTACGGGTTGAGCTCGGAAACATTCGATACATTTTCTAAGATGCATGACAGGGGCCAATATCGAGTTCTCATAGACTCAATGACTTCCTGGCACCCTGCATGCATTAATTTTTTATGTTCTTCAGATATCAGAAGAATAGTCAGCGGATTGTTCGGCGCAAGAATTATCGGGAGCTTCTGATCAAATGGGATCGGTGCGTTGACTAGTTTCTTCAAGTTCAGAGGAAAAATCTTTGATTTGTGCAAGTTTTAGGAGGAAAGTTAAAGCTCCCGATATTTCCGTAGCCTCAAGGTTACCCAATTTCCAATTGTTTTTATCGGACCATACATTTTTAAAGAATGGCAAACAATACGCAGTGACTTTAATCGTTCAATTTAGTGTTGAATAACGCTCGAGCAAATCAAAATCCTGCACGGTTGTTACAATAAGAACTCGTTCACTCTTTCGTTCTTCAGAAATGACCTTAAGAATTTCTTCATTTTCTTGTCGCGTGTTAGGTCAATTATCTTGTGGTTGAAAGAGCCATGCTGGCCCATTCCACCAAATTTCACAGGTATGCAATTCCTCCGGGTTGATACCGCGTGAGATGAGATCTGCTGGATTTTGCTTTGTCGATACGTGATTCCAATTATTGTTGCTTAGCCTTTGGATTTCACTCACACGATTCGTCACATATGTCTTCCATCGATTGGAAGTGGATTGAATTTACCCAAGAGTCACCACTGAGTTTGTACAGAAATATTTGTCATCGAAGTTTAATGATAACGCTGTCGAACACGCTTCCGACAGTTGAGCGAGCAAAACGGCAGCCTGAAGTTCAAGGCGCGGTACCGAAATAGTTTTTGAAGGGGCCACTCGCGATTTCGCACACAAAAGAGGAACGGCTACCTGTCCTGATAACGTGGATGTCCGTAGATACACGCATGCACCGTATGCCACCTCGGAGGCATCGCAAAATCCGTGGAGTTGAATTGTAACGAATTTATCGCAGCACACAAATCGAGGGACAGAAATTTCATTCAGAGATTTTAGTTGCGCACTGAAGTCCAGCCACATTGTGTGTATGTCCTGTAGCAAGGTCTCGTCCCATCCAAGTTGTAACTGCCATATTTTTTGCATGATTATTTTTGCTCGGATAATCGCCGGTCCAACCAAACCAAGAGGATCGAATATTTGTGCGATTTTTGATGAAATTGTCGTTTTAGTTGCCCTCTCAGAAGAAGATTCCTTATCTGAGTACTTTAATTTATCCTCGAGGGGGTCCAAATGAGCCCCAACGTCTTCGGGTCCTTTTCCATCTGGAATAATTTTTCTGTAATTGATTCGTTGTCCTTTGCAAATACTTGTGAGTTATTTCAGGCCCCATTTTCTCAGCTCAAGTCCAGCTGACGACAGCAGTTCGATGAGTTCGCGTTTTAAATCCTTTACTTCCTGTAGAGTGCTCCCTCCTGTCAGCAGGTCATCTACATACAAATCTCGGATAATAACCTCGCTAGCGTTCGGATATTTCCCTTTATTATCTTCGCCGGTCTGAAGTAAAGCCCGAGTCGCCAGAATAGTGATGATGCGATGCCGTATGTGACAGTCATTAATTCAAAATGTTGTGCTGGTGACAGGGGTCGGTTCTTCACAAGATCCGCTGTAAATGTTGCTGGTCCTCACACATTCGTATCTGGCGATACATTTGTGTTATGTCCGCCGATAACATTATTGGATGTTGGCGAAGACGCAGCGTGATCGAGAGAAGGTCATTCTGAACCACGTAACCGATTCTTTGTACTTCATTGAGCGACTGTCCTGCTGAGGTCTTCGCTGAGCCGTCGAAGACCACACGAAGTTTTGTTTTTCTGCTGCTTTCCTTTGTAACGGCGTGGTGCGGCAAATAATTGACTAATTTATTAGTCTCTACTTCTTCTTGAGGTATTAGTTCCACGTGTCCTTGTCTTGCGTAGTCAGCCATAAATTCTACATATTTATCCTTTAAATGACTGTCCTTGTTCAATTTTTGATCCATAGACAGGAAACGTTTGTGAGCCATATTAAAACTCGCCGAGTTCACTGACCTCGTCTTTGAGGGGCATGGCTACAACGAATCGTCCCTGTGAAGAAAGTTTTGTCGTTCCAGTGAAGTTTTGCTCACAAATGTTACCTGGGTCCCGTTGAGGGTACCTTTCCTTGATTACATAGGCCTCTATTTTCCAGAAACGCTGGATCTCATTATGAAGTTATTGATCAGTAATCAAGTTGCACAGCGCTCTAGATTTTGGTGACGAGGAAGACAGTTTCATCTCACCGGCTAAAATCCATCCCAGCTTAGTTTTTTGAAGGATGGGCTGATCAGCCCGCAACTGAATCTTTCCAACGCATAACAGGTTCCAAAATAAGCCTTCATCAATTAGTAAATCTACCGAGCGAGTATTTGTAAATTTCGGATCAGCTAGAATTATTCCGTCCGGTATTTTGAAATCACTGCGTCGGAGGGTTACGTTCGGCATCTCATCTGTAATCTCCGATGTAATCAGACATGTTATTTTACTCGAATACCTGGTACATCAAGAGTTTAGAATAATTTGAGCCTGATATTCAGGTTCTTCAGCTGATTTGAACACTTCCGACACAATTACTTCAGATTTCGCGACCGAAAGCCTCAATCGCTTATAAAAGTCCTGAGTTATAAAGTTAATCTGACTGCAGGAATCCAGAAGAGCACGGCACTCGTGTTGATTTCCGTACCGATCTTTCACGTACACGATCGTGGTCCCGAGTAAGACATGTTTGTCGCTCTCACGTGCAGCACGAGCAACGAGAGTTGTCCTGCTGGATTGTCCGTTGGATTCTTTCTCTATTTTAGGTACTTCTTCAACCCGTTCAGTGCCATTTCTTTCGATATGGAGAATTGTATTGTGCCTAGCCGGACACTTCGCGCACTGTCCCGAATTACACTCTATGTTTCTATTTCCTGGTTTCAAACAATTGACGCACACACGTAAGTTAGCAACTTGTCCGATTCGAGTGTTCACAGGAAGTGTGAGCAATTTTTCATAGTTTACTAACGCGTAAAGTCCCGGTTTATCTACTGTCATTCTCTTTAGATATTTGCAATAACCTTTCAAAAAGTGAGTCATTCGCGTAAACGTTAGCGTTTCCGTCGCTGACAGCATTCGTTTTTCCCATTTTCTCTTAGTCGCAAAATCTAACTTATTTGACAATAAATATGTTACCATTGTATCCTAAGACTCTGTATTTTCATCTAGCGCGTTTAATGCTAATAAGTAGTTTTTCGCGTCATCAACTAGCTGTCTCAGAGAAGAGCACGTAGCCTTGGTTAAAGTTGGCAATTCTAACAATGATTTTATATTCTTATGTTAACTCTGTCTGCAATGTACATATCCTTCTTGTTACGAACTCAATAAAGATTTATTATTATTTTAGAGAAGTTGTAGGCTCCGGAAGCTTCGATCATGGTTCTTTAAAGAAACCAATCCCAAAGCTACTGGAACGTGTACGTCAGGCGCTTCTGCTCCTTCTGTCCTAGAAGGTAAGCAAGAGCGGGAAATTTACGCGTGATAACATCGGGTAACACTGTTCCTTGGAGTCAGGTCTCTAGCCGCTCATGACCTTACGCGGCAGAGAAGACAGTTGGAGATGAAGGTTTCACCTCTGGACACTTTTTTAGAGCTACCAATCTTTGTAGAATTTAAGAGGAACAGTGTTGACGCACCAGATGGAGTGATCCCAGGAGAACAGCCTTTTGCATCCGGTTCGCGATAGAATGAGCCTGACGCTGGCAAGCCGGAATCTTGTTGAGTTGGCTGATAAATGAAGCTTTCATACCTCCAAGACAGCCGAGTATGAGAATTATAAGATGGACTTTGTAGCCTTGGTACAGCCTACTCAGCTCGAAAAGAACTGCTTGATATTTCGCCCGTTTTTCTGCCTCCTTTTCCGTGATATTACCATCGGCTAATGCCAAGAATTCAATCACGTAAATGATCTTGTTCTTCAGATCTTGAAGGACAATGTCAGGCTTCGTAGCACTGATACGTTGAGTGGTGGAGAATGAGAAATTCCAGTAGATCTTACACTGATCATTCTCCACAACTGACTCGAGTTCCCCCTGGGCGTATGGCAAGACGGACAATAGATCAGCACCATAGAAATGCCTAAGATGGTAATATAACACTTTTAGAGCTGCATGGTGTCTCTCTATGTACGCATAGCATGCATATTGAGAGCATCCACTGAGAACATGTCCAAGTGTTTCTGGCTCTTGCTTGCACGCTCGGCAGTTAGTATCGCGTACAGGTAAATTGATTATGCGCTTGCTGTAAACTAAGGTGTCTATGACGCCATCTTGACAGACAAAAAGAAATCCCTCGGTCTCTGATCTCAATTCACCAGACTTGAGAAACATGTTGGACAGACCCATCGAGAGCTCTTCTCTACGTATGATGCCGTAGAACTTACCATGAAGGGGTTTCTCAGTATGTTCTCTTAGTAGGAGCGTATGTTCTGCTTCCAGTATACGACTTTTGAGCACCAGAGGTGTTGGTGATGCTAGGCCATGTGTAATGTCGCTGGAATTAAATGGGAGGTCAAGCTCCTCTGCGGCCTTATCTGCTGCATGGTATAGAAACACCGTAGCATTGGCAACTTCATGTTGATGTACAACTTTCATAAGGGAATCCGTGCTTTTTAGAACTGAGCAGGCTGTAGCCAGAACCGTTCTTCGATGAAGACACTCTAAGCTTAGCAAGCCCCTATCCCCTTTATCGCGACGGAGATATATTCGAGGTACGGAAGATCTAGCATGAAGACTTCGTTGTATTGTCATCATATTGTGTGTGCTTCGGTCAAGTTGCTTCAACTCATCGACGTTACATTTTCCTGCACCAAGCCTGTAGAGCAGTATAGGAACGGTCAGCAGATTGGTCGCCTGGATCTTACTCTTCCCAGATAATTCGGAAACCCACATTTTTCTGAGAATTTGGCGATACCTTTTTCCAAGGGCTGTTTTCAAGTTATGCATATTTCGGGTTTTCGCTTCCGGTATTCCAAGATGTGTATATGTTTCTCCAATGCCAAGATGTTGAATGGTATTTCCGCCTATGAGTTGAACATCCTGATCGTCACGGGATGATGTAGTTTCTAGTCTTTCTTGGTGTAGGTGGACGCAGGCACACTTGTCCAGTCCGAAGCTTATGCCAATCACTTTAGAATACCTATTTGCCGCATCTAAAAGGATGTTAAGGTCCTTTTTCGAGGAAGCAAAGAGTTTAAGGTCGTCCATGTATAAAAGGTAGTTGAAATTATATTCTCTTCTGTTCAGCGGGCTACATAGGTATCCAGAGGAGTTTTCTTCGGAGCACAATAGATAGAGGCAAAAGGGAGATGCAGAAAAGTATCGGACTTAGGAAGTCTCCTTGAATGACCCCCCTCTTATATGTTACAAAGCTTGTAGTCACTTGTCTTTTGTCAGATGTTATGACAAATCTTGTCCTCCACAAGAGCATAAGCTCTTTTATGCATCTCGCTATTTTTGGATGCACCTCCATGCACTCAAGGAGCTTAATAAGTAGCTCATGGTTCGTGTTATCGAATGCCCTACGGTAATCAATCCAAGCCATGGACAGTTTGCGTCGATACCTGATCGAGTCCTGGGTAAGACACCTGTCTATTAACAGGTTCTCCCTGCAACCTGCCAGCCCTCTCTTGCATCCACGTTGTTCGACTATTACGCTCCATACCGGCTCGATAGATGTTAATATCCTCTCTTTGAGTATGCCAGTGAATAGTTTGTAGCTGGTGTTTGAACAAGCTATGGGCCTGTAGTTCTTCGGACTTGACAAATCTACGATCTTAGGGATCAATACCGTGCGTCCTTCCACTAGCCACTGCGTGACGGGTTGTTCTCCGTTTAAGAAAGTAGTAAATATACGAGCTAGATCTTGGTGCGTAGAAGTAAACTTCTTCCACCAAAAGTTGTTGATTTTATCTGGCCCTGGCGCTGAAAAGTTCTTAGTTCTAGCGACAACTTTCTTCACTTCTTCAGCAGTAATTAGTTGACACTCTGCCTCTGGACCTTGTATCCTTTGCCTCTGGCAAAAGTTACGAGAGAGTGATATATCAGAAGCGTCTTCATCCAGCTGATAAGTATCTCCATATACTTGCTCCCAGAAGACTTGAATCTCTTCTCAGCTAGGCGGAATTTCAACTACACATGACGCTTCATTGAACAGACGGGCAGTATTACTAGAAAAGGTGGAATTTTCCTGAATCCACTTGACTCGCCGTTCAAGGAGCTGTTTCGCTGTTGAAAGAGATCTTATTTTTTGCGTCCAGTGCTGCTTGATGGTCGACAGTTTACACTTGTTCAACGTGTGATTTGCGTTCCTCAAGTTTCGAGCGATTGCCCTAACTTTTGGAGTGAAGTTTTTATTTGATGTTATGCAGCTAATCACACACTGAACATTTGATGCATGCCGTCACGCCGTTTCAATTTTGAACGGAAGCTGTGCAATACGCTCACGTGTCTTACTCAGACGTACCGAAGTATCGTTAATTCTGTCGTCGCTAAGCAGGGAGACCGCCTTCTCGTAAACTACACCGTTCAGATTCCAAAGATTAACATCTTCGGGGAGCAAATCGCGGAGAGCAGTATTAGCTTCAGCTGATTCGTCCATCCTGAGGAAGACTTTTTGGTGGATAGATCTCCTACTTCTCATGTTGGCATTATCGGCTATCTGCAAAGGTGGTCTTGCTGGAACGGGTAAAATGTTTGCTGGAGGATGTTGCTCCTCTTCCTGTTGATCAAGAGCTTCATGTCCGTTTTTTCGCAAGAAGGATACCTGATCCCTTGAATACTAAGGCGTTTCATGAGCATATTCCGGGTGCATATTGCCCCAATGGTCATGTAACCTCTTCATGAATCCTTTCCGCGCCGGTGAGCTTCTTTGCCAACAGGTAAGAAGGTCCCTCCTGAGTTGGTCCGACCATTTAAATCGATGTTCTCGCGTTTGTCCGGGGCCATTGCCTGGTCGTCGCCTCGGTTCGTTCCTATTATTATTCTTTTTTTTTAACTTCTTCTCGGGTGAACCCGGTTTTTCGTCATAGCCACGAACTAACTCAAGTGACTGATGAAATGAAGATCCAATAAGTTATTTCAATACGTTGTTTGAAATCATTTACGATGATGTTGTAGGTACAAAATTAGAAGCATGGTGTAGTTTGCAGTTTGGCTTTGCCGCTGTTATCCTTGCACAGCGGCCGTGAGTGTTGGAGGTGACACCAGTCGCCTCTGGATGCTTTCTCCATCTCTTCACAATGCGACAGGTATTTAATTAAACCTCTTTTTGAGCTGCCGCCAGTACCCTACTGACTCCTAAATGTTCAAGATGTTCAGTGCATCTTGCGTGCACATTGCCTGTAGCCGAAATCACAATAGGATGAATAGATGCATATTTCAGATTCCTCCATATTGCCTTAACTTCATGCCTTAGCTCGCTATACTTATGAATCTTGGTTGTGTAGGTTGCCTGCAAATTTCGGTTAAGCGGACAAGCAATGTCGATGATGTAGACTCTTCCACCTTTTTTCTCTCGCATCGCGATGTCAGGTCGATTGGCTCGTATGTGATGATCCGTCTGGATAGTCACATCCCAATATAAGATGTAATCTTCATTTTCTAAAACGGACATTGGAATGTATCTATAGAAAGGCATCCATTCTGTTAAGAGTCCTAGGTTTAGGGCAAGTTGTTGATGTATAATGCCCGCCACATAATTAAGTCTGTGCGTATATTCTCTTTGAGCTATTACGCGACAACCATCAATAATGTGCTCGATGGATTCGTTGGTATCTCCACATAATCGGCACCGCTCAACCACGTCTTGATGTTACACGTGTTTGCAATAATTCCTGGTGCTGACAACTCTATCCTAAATCGCAATGACGAATTCTTCCGTTTCTGGATACAGCAGTCCCTTTCTCAGCCAAATATTGGATGCCACACTATCCACTTCATATTGATCCAGCGTTGTGGGGTGTTCGCTGTGGATGGCTTTCTTTCTCCATTGCGTTTCTATTTCCTCTATGGTTTCTGCCGAGGCTGATTGCGAGTTTTGGGATTACGATGCACTAGATGAACTATCGGATGCGACTTGTGGTACAACTGATCGGCACTTTTATACAAATTCTCTAATCTTTGATACTGTGTCGTAATATGTTTTTTCAAATTCCTCGCTGCTAAGTCTGTTATTTTATGTCGCGATGTTTAACACAAGTCAAAGTACAGGAATATTTTATTTTCAAGGAATAAGTAAGAGTAAAGGAAATTGAAGACTCACCGTTAGACGAATGTAATATCCATATGAAGATCGTCCTCCAACTCTAGAATGAGACTCGTTCTGATTATCCAAACAACAGCACTTGACAATTTTTATTGTCACATTTATAGTCACTTTGGTCACACAAGGGTTACAAAAGTCACAATATCCATAAAATGTTGCACCAGTCCACTAATCCTTAATTGTTTTTGTTCACAAATATCCGTTCTCGAAGGACCAATGTTGCGCATGCAAAGTTAAATTGATAGGGTTCTAAGTTTCTATACATTTGCATGCACTTTGCTGAACTGTTCGCATGAAGTTAAAAATGCAGATGGTACACTTTAATTCATTTTATTCAAATAATAAGAAATGCGATTTAATAATTACATTAGATTTGTTACGGAGCTTTTACAATAGTGTTGCCTCTATTGAGGATAACCGCTTTCTGGCTATTGACCTAAGGTCAAAAGCTGAAGTCCCAAAGCTCTCTCTTCAAATTACAGTGTTGCCGTAGCGAAAAGCACATTTTGGGACGGAAGTTAGAAATTTGACAACGTCGAAAGGATCTGATGTCTCGGGTTAAGAGCAGTCAACTAACAGAGTTACAGAGAAAGTTTATGATAGCAATTAGGTTTACGTGACTAAAGGCAATCCTTGCAGCTTGAAGACACCAAATTCTTTACCCTTATAGCAGTTGCAGTCGTATGCAATAACGTTTTTTCAAGTTCTATGCGATGTATAAGTTCTTCTCCTTTATTCATAATGTGTTCCCTAAGGGTTTACATGACTTGCATTTCTTACAACACTTCCTTCTACATGTTTTATAAAATCTTATCCTTACTATTTACAGTTATTTACACCTATTTACAAAAAATCTTATATCTAAAGCCTTAATTCTGCTTTTGACGATAGCGCAATTTGGAACATGTTAACGAACGAGTGAGCGAGTAATCGAAAGCGAGGGTACAAGCGAGAGAGAGAGAGAGAGAGAGAGAGAGAGAGCGATAACGGAAACGCATCTTCACTTACTTATGCTATTACATAATCATTACTTACAAATCTTTACGCTTCTAATTTAAGCGACTTCCACTTCCTTTTTCTTTCACTTCTATTGTACCCTGATTTTGCTATTTTTTCCATCCATTCTTTCATTCTTTTTCATTTGCTCCCCTAGCATCCTCTAACTCCTTCATCCACTCTTCACACATACCATCCTCCCCTAGAATCTTTACCACATTCTCTTGCCAGCTTTCTATATCTTCCATTCCTCTCTTACATCCTTGGCATACATGCTCCCATGTTTCCTCTTCCCATTCACACATTGTACACTTCCTGTTATCTTTCTTTTCCCAATACATACTTGCCCTTACCTCGTTTCCCAATGTAAATCTTGCTATTCTGGTCCATCTTTTCTCTCCCCAACCCTTTTCTGAATACTTTGGTACTTCTTACTTTTTTATCATTTTATAGAGGAAATGGCTCGAATTTTATATAAGGCTTGAATTTGAGCCACTTGCATTTCTGGAAAACTAAAAACATGTACAAGGTTGGTGACAGTGTGAACAGAACGAACTCAAGTGTAGTGGAAAATCGTGACAGTCTCACTGTTTCATTCGCTTCACAAAAAGTGTCAGACAGAAAAATAAATAATCGGATATCCTGAGTTCATTCCAGGGAAGTCTTAGATGTCTATTCATTATTTCTAGAATATAGTTTTCCCAATAAATGTTGTATATAGTAGTGAAGTAGAGTTAGCAGAATAGTATGGCTGGGTAGATATGAAGATGCTTCTGTTTAGGGGTTATGCTTTTTGAACATGGAAATTTTGTACCGGTTGGCTCTAATTTGATATACCATGGGTGGCTCGAATTTGATATACCAGAAAACCACAGTTAGAAATTATGCAGCTTCCTGAATGTTAAAAAGATGGGTTCATGTATTCATGCACGTATGTGTGTGTATGTCTCTGCTTGTTTAGTATGGATTCACGTGATCCTAACAATGACGAGTGTAGTGTGTATACTAACGCTTTTTGTCCAATATGTCTTCTTTGCAGATTTCAGAATGTAAAATGCCAGATTCTATTATACTTTGTATCATCCTGAATAATATTATTAAATATTTTCATATCGGAAACTTGCTTGTTTTTCATGTATTTCGATGTTTTTATAGGTATATAAAATTAGAGCCACCATTTACCGATTTTCGAAAAACTCGTTTTTTGGAAAATCTTTATTTAAAAAGAACTTGTTAATGATATGAGAAAATCATTCAAACCTCTATTCCCTCTACCATATATTATATTTTGATTCCCTTATCATCCCCCATTTTTCTATTAATTGTCTTTCTCTCTCCCTTTTTTCCACTTCTTCATAGTTGACTCCAGTCCCGTCTTCTATATCTCTAGCCTTAAAGAACTCCCTTCTCTCTCCCTCTCATCTCGTTGATTCCATCGTCCTCCCTCTTCTTTCTTTTACCTCCTTCAAACACTTTCTCGCTAACTCCCCTCCGTTTCCCTCCCTCAGCTTCGTCTCAAAGTTCCATGCCCTCTTTGCCGCTCTAGTACTTAATTCATCATTTTGCGCTACTTCTCTCACCATATATCCAGGCGTCCTCCAGTCTACCCCTAGCGTCCACCTTATATACCTCACTTGTAAACTTTCAATCTCTTTCCTTTCTTTCCATCCCCATATCTCTGCTCCATAACCTAATACCAGCCCTACCTAATCCTGTAATTAAGCCCGCCATCCCTTCTTCATCCTCTGCCATCAACACTATATCGCCTGCGTATGACAGTGTATATATCTTTGTGCTCCCTATCCTAACTCCTCCCCACTCTTTTCTCTTTATTTCTTCTTCCAAGTCTGATATTAATATATTAAATGAAAGTGGATTCAGAGGACATCCTTTCCTTACCCTTCTCACCAACCAGAAGCTATCTTCCAATTGTTCTCCTACCTCTACCTTGGGTTTTGTCTCTCTAATAATTTCCAATACTCTCTTTATTAATCCATCTCTCATCCCCTTTTAACCATAACTTTTTCTATCTTACCTCGGTGTAATGAGTCAAGCGGCGCCTTCAATTCCACGAACATTGCTATCATTGTCCCTTCATCCCTTTTAATCCTTTTATTTATCAGATAATTCAGAACATATAGGTTGTCCATAACCAACCCCCATTCCTTTTCTAAATACTGTCTGATCAGGTGGCTCTATCTTTTTCTCCACAACTTCTTTTTTTAACCTCACCGATAAAACAGTCACGTATACTTTGTACAGTGTTGGCATTAGTGTCACTTCTCTGTAATCTTTAACCTCCTCAACTTTGCCTTTCTTCACTATTGGTATCACTACTCCTTCTTTCCATAACTGTGACCACCCTTCTCCTCTCCATACTCTATTGCGCATTATCCATGCCCATTCCTTTAATTCTTTCCCCCCGTATTTCCATACTTCGTTTGGAATCTCATCTATACCAGGTGCCTTTCCATCTTTCATCATCCCTAATACATCGACTATTTCCTCTCTTGTGATGTCTTCCTCCTCATCTGTTTCCCTACTTTTTTTCCCTACTCTTTTTTTTTTATCGCACAACTTAGTACACTCCTTCTTTTCTCTCCTATATTATTCTCCACTACTTGTCCCTTGTCTCCATTTTCTTGATACCCTTCTCACTTCCTTCTTCTTCTGATTGCAATCCCCATCCCATCCACTTCTATCCCCTGCTTCACTAACTTCTTTTTTTTTTGTGCACTCTAATACTCCTTTTATTTCTCCTGCCATTATTTCCATTTCCTCGTTTACATTTCCTCCCCCCATTTTGATATTTGTGACTTTTTCTTTAAACTGTTCCTTACCTTCCATTGACCGATCCCCTCTTCCTGCTCTTCTTACTTTTGCTTCCTTTTTAGCCTTCTTGTTATTACTCATTTCTCCCTCTACCTTCACTATTATGTGAAACTGGTCCGAATTTATATAGTTGCGCACCTCTAGTTTCTTAACCTTCTCTCTTACTTCGTCGTCCACTACCACATAATCAATTACCGTTCCCCTCTTTTCTCCTAGAAGTGTATATTCCCCTTCCTTCTCCCCCTCTATACTTCCGTTCAGGACCAACAATCCCATCTTCCCTAGGCTCTTCAACAACTTCTTTCCCTCCCCATTCAGTATCTTGTCTTTGGATTTTCTTCCTCGCTCTCCCTCCCATTCCCTTCCTCCTCTATCTCCTGTTCTCGCATTAAAATCACCTCATATCATTAGCCTACTCTCTTGCTTTTTTTCTTCCATCAGTTCTCTCATCTCCCTTGACTTCTCCTGCATACCACCGTTCACATAAACCCCCACTATCTTCCACCTCTCTCCTCCCATATTTATCTCTTCTACTATGAATCCTTCTTTATGTTCTTCCAACTCTCTTTCATCATTCACTGTTGTGCATTCGTTCCTTATTCCCATCACCATTCCTCCCATTGCTCCTACATTTTTATTCTTTCTCTTTGCATTTTTAACCGGCCATTTGTAACCTCTTGGTAATCTTCCCCTTACTCTTTCCCATCCCTTTTCATCTAGCCACGTTTCCATTATGACTACTACATCCCATTGTGTCAAACTTCTCATAAAGTCCCAATCCTTTCTTTCTAAGCCTGCTATATTCCTGTAGCATATCCTCCAATCTTCCCTATTTTCGTTTCTCGTCTCTTTTTGTTTCTCACTAATTCTTATTTCTTTACCTTCCGTTCATCTCTCTCCTAGTTTTCCGATAAATTTTTTTACTAACTCTTCCCTGTCCTCGTCCCAGTTCTGCCATACACCTTCTATCTGTATTCTCCCATACTTAACTCATGTTCTTCTTTCCTTTTTTCTTTCCTCTTCGGCCATTTTTCTTAACTTATACTGCACGTTCCTTTCTACCCATGTCCAATCATCCTCTATTTTCTCCAAGCTTCCATATAACACCCTCTTCCTTGTCATCACTTTACTCTTATGTTCCCATTTCTTTACTTTGACTAGAAGCATTCTCTCCCTTCTTCGCTCTTCCCTCCCCAAACTTCGCACTTCCTCTATCCCTACCTTAGCATCAATCCTTTTTAGTACTTCTTCCACTCATACCATCAGCTCATTCCTCTCTAATCTTAGACCCTTTGTCACTATGTTCCTTCTCCTTATTCCCACTCTCACCACCTTCAAACTCACGGTTTGAGCTTTCAATTTTTTTTATTCTACCTTTCAACACATCAACCTTTTTATTAGGCTCTTCCTTCTCTTGTAGTCTTTGCTCCAACATCTGCATCCTTTTCTCTAGCTTTTCCCTGACTTCTTCCAAATTGCTCATTTCTTCCCTAAGTTCGACCATTTCCCGTCTAATTTCTTTCCTTATTTTCTCCACCCTTTTCTCCTGCATTTTTACATGCAACCCCATTACTTCTATTACCATTTCACGCGTTTCTTTCAATTTTCCCTTTTCCATCGGACTTTATCCTCAGCTCTGTCTCTTTCTGTATCCTTAATTTTCTCATCCATTTTTGGATTTTTCAAGCTTGCCCCTATATCTTCCTTGTCTTCACTGCTTCCCCTCTCCTCTCTCTTCCTTTTAATAAATTCCTCAATTGATCCCCTGCTTTCCGCCCTCAATCTATCCCTTTCTATCGTTTTCCTATACTTTCCCCTTGTTCTCCTTTCTTTGTTCTCCCCTTTCGATGTACTGAAAACTTCCTGATCTAAATTCTGCTTTCCTTGCTAGTATTTGCTCCGCTAGCCATGAATGCAATTCAAACGATCCCGCCTCGTATCGTTCTCTGTCTCCATCTACCGTCGCGTCTACCTGTCTTGCCTTTCTCCTTCTCTACCCTGCCCTGTATTGCGACCAACCTGGTCCTCCCACCCTGTCACAAACCTCAAACCCACCTACCCTCAACAACCACACAAATCTGTCTTGATCCCCAAAAATATCCTCGCCCCCTTGTCAATCTTTCAATTTTTCAATCAATCCCTCAAAAACGAACCCTTCTATACACATCCACAATCCACTCACCTCAAATTTCACCGCAATTATCAGAAAAACTCAGCACCAAATTTCACCAAATTTCACAATTTTCACAATTAAGAGTTATTATGTTATTATGGCAGCGGCCATACCACGCTGGAAACACCAGTTCCCGTTGGATCACTGAAGTTAGGCAGTGTTGGGCGCGGTTAGTGTTCGGATAAGTGACCGTCTGATACTACTGCGTTGCTGTTGGCGGTCGTGGGTGTGGTAAGCCCACACTTGTAGTTATTTACTACAAGAAACTATCCACCCAGAAACACTACCCGAATCGGGTAGTGTCACGCCTACCCCTAGAGGCTTGCCGAAAGGGAAATGGCTTAATGGTATAAAAAGAGTTATGAAGTTTTTTGTAAATGTTCTGTAAAAATCCAGTTACCTTAAAAGAAACAATATTTTCACAGATTATGGCTGGAATTCCTGTGAGAAGCACCACAAGAAAGTTTCATTCCTCCAAATTATGTGTAACCCACCCAAAATTGGAAAATCATGAATTTTTGTTTTTGTTTCTTAATATGTACACATAATCGAGTAGCCCGTGACACTTCTGTATGCACTAAAAGTGCGCCACAGTAACTTTGGCTTGAGAACCCCGCAAGAGTCCCCTGGTTATGAATATCAAGGCTACTTTTTCGAAATCTGGTGCGACAATTTCTTCAAGAATTTTTTGACGGATTAGTGAGTCGATGTTTCTAACGAAGAGTATAGCGTGTTCTTATCGCCTCCCACATTATACTTTGTTGTCTCATTCACGCTCGCTAAAACAAAAATTCAGCAGAGCTCATGCGTATCCTCGCCGACTCAAAACGTGATTTTGCATTTTTCCATGGAGACAATGAAATCACGCCATGTATGATTTCGTTCTGAAAAGTATCGTTCGTGACTTCTGCAAACTGACGGCTTTCCTTTTTGAAACTGGCGCCGTTTTTTAAACTCGTCTCCGGTTCGGGCGCCTACGGCGCCCTTACCTACGACTCGTTACAAAAACATTGCGCTGGTTTCAAAAAGGCCGTCAGTCCGCACTAGTTACGAAATGTACTATTAAAGTAATTGATGAATTAAAGTCCTTCAAATTCTCAAATTTCACGAGCAAGTAATGTATCGTTGGAATTGCAAAAATCCGTGGATACTAATAATGCTATTTTTGAATTGATATTCTAGAGACTATGCTTATAGACAGAGAGACAAGTAATAGAAGAAAGGGAAGCGTAGGGGCCCTGATTGTACCAGGGGTCTAAGGACTCCAGCCCTCCCCCACCTTCTGTACCATGGATGCGATGAAGGGGGTGAGTTTGCGTTGCAAAATAGCATGAGGGGGAAGAGGCAAGGGGAGACGACGCGATGTGGCACGCGCACGTCGCGGTACGGCACGAAACGATGGTGTTGGTGGATTTGAGATCGCTTCGCACTCGAGTGCGGTCGGCTACTTCCGTGTCAACTCGTGTTGACACGAGAGAATTGCAGGGCTCGGGGGGTGCTGTGCTGGGACCGACACTAATGGTAAAAAAATAGATGAATTGAATTTTGGATAATATTTAATAACTTACTAATTGACTGATTTTGTTATATTTTTTTCCAAAACTTCAACTTAGCTCTCGAGAAAAAGATCGAGAGCTAAGTTGAAGTTTTGGAAAGAAAATATAACAAAATCAGTCAATTAGTACGTTATTAAATATTGTCCGAATTTACTTATTTTTTACCATGAGCACAATGTAGTAATACGATGATTTTGATGTATTTAGTAGCTCATGTATTTATGCACCATATATGTGAAAACCGTTTTTTTACTAAACTCAGTTTAGCGTCTTTTTCATAAGGGTCCTAACGATTAACACAAAGAGTATATCTATGTATATTTGGAAGTCGTATATGTTCCACATTATAGAAAAAATCAGAATTATCTGAATAATAAACTTTAAAAAATATGATTTAGGGGGGCCGATAAAGGGCCTCATCAAAACCCCTCCTTTCTCTTTTTGGCTTAAGAATAAATCTGTCTTAGTTGAAAATTCATCTGTTCGGTCGGAAACAGTGGCGGCTTAAGGGGGGGGGCGGAGGGGGCGGTCTACCCCGGGTCCCAAGTGCCAAGGGGTGCCAATAAGGGACAATAAGGGGTGACCAGGGCCGCTTTTACGGTTGCGGGGGCTCTACGGTACTACGGTACCTCAGTGGAGATGCCGCCCCGGGTGCCAACCCATGCTACGCCGCCACTGGTCGGAAACGCGTTTTTAAAAATTAAAAAAGAATTATTTCAACTGATTATGTAACTATTTCAGTTGTAGATTCATCGCAACTGTAAATAAAAATTCATCTGTTTGCTTCAAAGTTTCATTGTTTATAAAAGTCCTTAGTTTAAAATTCTTTTTCTGGGATAATGGTTCATATTTTTGGTTGAAAATTAAACTGCTTTGTTCAAAAGTCATTCATCCTTTTATTGAAAATTGATTTTTTACAACTCTCAGGTTCAAAATTCAACTGTCTTACAGACAAATTCGTTTTTTGGCCTTGAAGTTTTTTAAAAAATTGAAACTCAATTACTTTAAGTGATTATGTATCTATATCAGTCGTAGATTCGTCGTAACTGTAGTTAAGAACTCATCTGTCTGCTGAAAAATGTAACTGGTTAGCTGATAATTATAGTTTCTTAATTCAAAATTAAAGTTCTTAGTTAAAAATCATTTTTTTGGGATAATGGTTCATGTTTTTGGTTAAAAATTCAACTGTTTTACAGACAAATTAGTTTTTCTGGCTTCAAAGTTTTTTTTAAAATTGAAAGTCAATTATTTTAACTGATTATGCAACTATTTTAGTTGTAAGTTCATCGTCATTGTAGTTGAAAATTGATTTATTTGGTTGAAAGTAAATTTTAGTTAATTAATTCCTTGAAATTCAAGAATTTAAAATAAGACTAAAATCAAATTCAAAATCCCATTCAACGTCCAATAATCAAGTCAATATATAGAATTCCTGAAAATAAAACAAGAATTCAACGATAAAATTCGGACAACCACCACAAAATGCTCCTATTGAAATTCCTAAAAAACAAAAAACAAAAATTTGTTTCTTCAGACAAAAATAAAAGAGAGTAAAGGAAGAAGAGAAGGTAACCAACCAAATCCCCTTTCTTCTCTTTTTTATTTCTTTCGTCTTTTTTATTCTTATTATTATCAAATCACAATAAAAAAGCATGCAAAGTATTTACCAACGGTCAGTGCTCACACAGCACCCTTATCAAGGCAAGAAAAATTAAAACAGATGGGAACAGCAACCAAGCTACGACGCTGTCTGCTCGATACCTGAGATCTGAATGTGGATCAATAGGCTAATCCGTCACAACAAAAAAGAAATAAGAGAAAGCCAAGACTCATGAAAACTAAATGTAATGAATCATACTTGAATAACTTTTGTTTAATCTATCTAAATCAGTTTTTAAATCAATCGAGGACTTGTTTTGTTTTTTAATATAAAGCATTTCCATGAATTCTCGCTTTCTCTCATTACTTTCACTATGTAAAATTTCAACATTATCCCAGTCAAACTCATGGTCAACATCAACAAACCCTCTTGTATTTCTAGCAAGAACACTCTTATAACAACGTCCTAAACGAACATAACTTTTGTGTTCCTCCACCTTAGTATTAAGAATCTTTACCAGAAGTTATTATTGAATCCATTTTAAATGGTATAAAGAAAATGATATGAATATTGAATTTTTTTAACATGATTTGAATAGTTTTAGAAATTGGACCAAAAAAAGGAAGAACAAAAGTATTAAAAGAACTATATTCTCTCAATTCCCTCTGATTATCTGTAGCTAAAATGTTACTTTGTTTGTTTTTGATTTGTTGAATTCTGATTGTGATTTGTTGCTCAACCAACTTTTTTGGTAATGATTCAGAGAAAGGATATTCCTAACAATATTCAAATTCACTTTGTGAAATGAAATGTGGGACAAACCTAGAGCTCTGTCGACTAAGTTTTTGATTACTGCAATTTTGTTTTGAAAAGGATGAGCCGAAAAGGAATTTAAAATTCTACCTGAATATGTATTTTTCCTTCACCAATTAATAGTAGTAATATTACCATCCTGATCTTTAATTACTTCTACGTCCAAAAAAATGATTTTACTATTTTTCTCTATTTAATGGGTAAATTTAAGTTTTGGATGAAAACTGTTAAAAGCATCAAAAATCGCCCGTAATTTCGCTAGAGAAACGCACACAAAAGGTGTCATCAACATACCGAAAGTAAAAGGGCAAAACAAAATCCAGCTCCTTGAAAGCAAAGAGTTCCAAATCTTCCATAACCATTTCTGCCAAAATCGGAGAAATGACTGAACCTATGACAGTACCAAACTTTTGCCTATAAAAAGATCCATTAAATTTAGAATAAGTTGAAATCATAAGGAAAACTATCCCTTCAATGAAATCTTTTTGACTTAATCGAGTACGTGTCCTTATATTGTCCCATCTTTTTAAAATTGCCTGTTTAAATAATTAAAGGGGCATATTTGGGAACATTGCATCAACATCCAAAGAAATCATTACATGGTCATCAGGGACAGTTTTCTGAATAATATTTTTTTGAAATTCCCAGCTATTTTTAATATCGTATTTAGAAGATGTAATTGACTCTTCAAGTTTCAAATTGAAGCTTTGTTCTAAAAATTTCGTTGGAGTCTTAATAGTTGAAACAACAATTCTCAAAGGATAGCCCTCTTTATGAATCTTTCTCAAACCATAACATCTTGCAAGAACCGTGTCCTCAGTATTTATATCTGTCCATCTTATATCCTTTCCCAAAACTCCTTTCTTTCTCCAATTGTCCAGCATCTTGAAAGTGTCTCTTCTTCATTGCTTGAACGCATTTTCACTTAATAATTCAAAGTTATCACGATTGGAAAGAAAATCCTCCATATCCCTAATTTAATTTGATTTCTTCATACAAACTGTAATATGACCTTTATCAGCATTCATGCAAATTATGTCAGGGTTGTTCTTAGAGAAATCTTTTGTTACCTTGAAACCTTCAGAAATTTTACGATCAATACTACTAATGTGCAAACAATTCTTATCAACAAAACATCACAAGTGTAAAAACTTGTTTCGAAAATCTTGTTGATCCATTATTGGAACTTTGTGTATACTTGATTCAACATCTTTGACTATTTCAATCATTTGTTGTTTTGATTTACTTTTTATCACATAGTTACTAAAACCTTTACCTAATCGGAGAATATCCGTAACGGAATAAGGAATATGACAAATTTTCTAAATTCACAAACCAAGGATCCTTATCTTCTCATTCAAAAATTGTATGTAAATTCAATTTTTGCTCTTGAATATTAGTTTGGTGATAAATCAAATTAGAAAGTTTGTTCTCCTGCTTTTTATCATTGTTTAAGAATCTTTGATTAAGGAAAATCTAATGTTTTGGAAGATGAATTATTTTATCTTATTGTAAACCTAATTCTAATTCACTTTTGATTTTGGAGATTTTTACTTTTAAAAAATTAACATTATTTGAAACATCCTTGATCAGTAAATTCAGCATTGAGAGTTTAAATTTCTTTGAATTACGTTCAAATTGTCTATTAAAAAAACTACTGTGAAAAACAAAATCGCTAAATTCTTTATCCAAGAAAAATATTTTTTTAGGTAAAACATCATTTCTTCGACATTCAATCAAAGACCTTCTTTGAAGGATACTAACTCTTAATTTTTTGCTGATATCACACCATAATTCAGCCTTTCTGAAGATTTCAGGACTAAACATTTCCTTAAGAACAACCCTGATATAATTTGCATGAATGCTGATAAAGGTAATATTACGGTTTGTATGAAGAAATCAAATTATATTAGGGATATGGAGGATTTACTTTCCAATCATGGTAACTTTGGATTATTGAGTGAAAATGCGTTAAAGCAATGAAGAAGAGACACTTTCAAGATACTGGATAATTGGAGAAAGAAAGGACTTTTGGGAGAGGATATAAGATGGACAGATATAAATACCGAGGACACAGTTCTTGCAAGATGTTATGGTTTGAGAAAGATTCATAAAGACGGCTATCCTTTGAGAATTGTTGTTTCAACTATTAACACTCCAACGGAATTTTTAGAACAAAACTTTAATTTGATTCTTAAAGACTCAATTACAACTTCTAAATACAATGTTAAAAATAGCTGGGAAATTCAAAGAAATATTATTCAAAGAACTGTCCCTGATGACTATGTAATGATTTCTTTCGAAGTTGTTGCAATGTTCTCAAATATGCCCCTTTAATAAGTTAAACAGGCAATTTTAAATAGATGGGACAATATAAGGACACGTACTCGATTAAGTCAAAAAGATTTTATTTAAGGGATAGTTTTCATTATGATTTCAACTTATTCTAAATTTAATGGATCTTTTTATAGGCAAAAGTTTGGTACTCTCATAGGTTTAGTCATTTCTCCGAGTTTGGCAGAAATGGTTATGGAAGATTTGGTAGTCTTTGCTTTCAAGGAGCTGGATTTTGTTTTGCCCTTTTACTTTCGGTATGTTGATGACACCTTCTTGTGTGTGTTTCTCTAGCAAATCTACAGGCGCTTTTTGATGCTTTTAACAGTTTTCATCAAAAACTTCAATTTACCCACGAAATAGAGAAAAATAGTAAAATCAGTTTTTTGGGCGTAGAAGTAATTGAAGGTCAGGATGGCAATATGGTTACCAATTGGTACAGGAAAAATACATATTCAGGTAGAATTTTGCATTTCTTTTCGGTTCATCCTTTTCAAAACAAAATTGCTTCACAAAGAGAATTTGAATATTGTTAGGAATATCCTTTTTCTGAATCATTACCAAAAAAGTTGGTTGAGCAACAAATCACAATTAGAATTCAACAAATCAAAAACAAACAAAGTAACATTTCAGCTACAGATAATGAGAAGGAATTGAGAGAATATAGTTCTTTTAATACTTTTGTTCTTCCTTTTTTTGGTCAAATTTGTAAAACTATTCAATTCATGTTAAAAAAATGTGATATTCATAACATTTTCCGTATACGATTTAAAATGGATTCAATTATAACTTTCGTTAGAGATCCTTCAGATAAATTTGAAAAGGGTGTTGTCGTTTACAAGATCACTTGCAAGATCTGTGAGATGGCTAAGTGGGACAGACTGGCAGACTTCTTAATACTAGGGTGGAGGAACACAAAAGTTATGTTCGTTTAGGACGTTGTTATAAGAGAGTTCTTGCTAGACATACTAGAGGGTTTGTTGATGTTGACCATGAGCTTGACTGGAATAATGTTGAAATTTTGCATAGTGAAAGTAATGTGAGAAAGAGAGAATTCATGGAAATGCTTTATATTAAAAAACAAAACAAGTCCACTATTAATTTAAAAACTGATTTAGATAGATTAAACAAAAGTTATTCAAGTATGATTAATCACATTTAGTTTTCATGAGCCTTGACTTTCTCTAATTTTTTGTTTGTTGTGACGGTTTTAGCCTATTGACCCACATTCTGATCTCAGGTATCGAGGTGATAGCGTCGTTGCTTGGTCGCTGTTCCCACCTATTTTAATTTGTCTTGCCTTGATAAGGTTGCTGTGTGAGCACCGAAACGTTGGTAAATACTTTGCATGCTTTTTTATTGTGATTTGATAATAATAAAAATAAAAAAGACGAAAGAAATAAAAAAGAGAAGAAAGGGGATTTGGTTGGTAGCCTTCTCATTTTTCTTTGTTCTTTTTTATTTTTGTCCAAAGAAACAAATTTTGGTTTTTTGTTTTTTAGGCATTTTTTTTTGAAGGAGTAAGAATGGCAAATGCTCATGCACCCACTACATCCAAACTTTGGGGGCCACAAGCCCAATATATACAGCCGAAGAATATAAACTTAATATACATACACGTGAGATGCACACATGGGCGCGCAGTCCACAAGGAACGAAGGTGAGTGTGGGACTTACCAAAACAACATCTACCCACTAAACCTTAACTCTTTTTTCCACCAACCCATTTCCTCGGAACCGCTTTCGCATTACTTCAAGGACATGTGGGTAAGGCCACTAAGCCATTCTTCGGCTTCCGATGTCTAGCCAACTTGGCATTTCCACTCTCCGCACCCAACCGAGATGCACGCATCGTCCTCAGCAGTGCTATTGTACCGCACAACGGGCTCGTCGGCCTTCGGCATCTCGGTTGGGTGCGATTCTTTAACTTGGTCGTCCCGGGGGTTTCCTCGATGAGGCTGCATCTCGGAACGACCGACACCTTATAGTCCCGGGCAGGTGATCCGTCCGGGATTTCTCCTCCTTTGCGGCGCAGAGGTAGCACTGCGGCGTACTATTGCACGCCGCAGCCCTATGGCCCTCCTTGCCAACTCTCCAGCAGGCCCTCGTACGGTCTGGGCCTTCGCAGCCGGCTGCCATATGGCCGAAGCCCAGGCAGCGGTAGCACCGAACCTTTCCCGTTTTTTTATGTACACGACAGGATACCCACCCCCCCTTCAGGTGTCATGTGCCCACCAACCTCGAGGCCAGTTCCTCGGCCAGCTCCACGAAAGCCTTCAGGTTGCCCCTGAAGGGTCTTTTCGTGAGGCTGACCTTCACATCTTCAGCACCCTCGTTACCGAAAAGGCTTCTCACAGCCGCTTCGACTTCAGCGGCTTCCGTTGTTGGATCGAGGTCCAAGACCTCGATCCGGGTACGGGGGACGAGCTCGCTCACGATACGGGGGCCCCCCCACCCCCACCGCCTCCCTAACAGCAGCCGAAAATTCAGCCCTGCCCTCTGTTCTAGGCCCGAGCTCCACAAGGACCTCTCCATTTCTGGTTTGCCTGACACCCCTGATTTTTACACAAAGCGTGTCCGTTTTCACCTTCTGTTTGAGGTCCTTGAGGACCTCGGCATAGCTCAGACCGTCGGCTGGTTTGATGAGAACCGCCGCAGAGATTGTACTACCTTAGGAATGATTTTTCAAATGAAAAATTATCCTACGTGGGAAACTACATCGTATACTACATAGGAAACGACGTCGGATACTATGTAGTGTACTATCCCAATTGCGGACGTCGTTTACTACGTCGTTTACTGCGTAGTTATCGACGTCGTAAACTATGTATGGAACGACGTCGGAAACGACGTATAAACAGACATCGCAAACTACGTCTGAAACGACGTCGTAAACTACGTATGGAACGACGTCGGAAACCATGTATGAAACGACGTCGGAACCTACGTCGTTTACTATCCCAATTTCCGACGTAGTTTCCTACGTCGTTTCTTACGTAGTTTCCGACGTCATACCACACATAGTATACGACGTCAGTTTATACGTAGTTTACGACGTCGTTTTCTACTTAGCTTACGACGTCGTTTCCGACATCAGAATTTTCAATAGGGCATATTACTATATACTTTCCAGGACCAAGTGCTACTGCCCCTTTGCAAGCACAACTTTTCATTGAATGCTTTACGTTACATACCAAATTCTGCTGCGATTCCTACTCCTTTCTTTAAATGATATATTTATTATTTCTTCATTGTCATAAACCATGTCATGCACTATTCGGATTTAGTGTTAATACTATTGACTAGACGTATTTGTTTTGGTCAATAAAAGTGTCCATCTTTCTGTTTATATATGATTACGATATCGAAATAATTAATCCTATTTTTTTCCACAGGACCAATTTCAATTACATTCAGTCAGGGTAGCATATTCAATATTGGCTTTCGGGAGTAGAAATAATCAATATTTGGAAACCTTTTTCATTTATGTGAGAATGATTCTCATATTTCTGCACTCTTTCTTTAAATAAAAGTTCTGTGTAAAGAACTTGTGTAATCTTCACAAAAGCGAAGCGATGATTACCATTTTTCTCCGTGATTACTGGGATTTGTGCAAAATATTAATTGTGTCAGGTTAGCCGTGGGGTCTATTTGTTACGGATAAGTTGCTTTCGATGCGTCATAGAAATAAGTGTTATGTAGTTCGAATCCCGCCATAAGTCTATGTGAATTACAATGAAATAAATATAACCGCGAAACAATTTTTGTTAATTTGGCAACAATGTTTTCTAAAACCTCGTTAGGAGTCATCGAAAGTTTAATTGACTGGCTTCGAAGCATCAGTGTATGAGTGTTTCAAGAACTCTATTCCTCTGGCCTTCACATTTTCATTGCAATTATTTTGTACTTTCTACAATTCTTTCTACTTTTTAAATATGTATCAACCAAAGTTTCTAACGTCGCTACTCCCAATTTATGGCACAGGTTTGGCCCTATCCTAGAATGATGACTCAGTCAATCAAAATTTCAACAACTAATTTTTTCCGTACGCTTTTATTGCAGCTGTTTTATTTGGGTCGAAGGCGGAGAACTGTTATAAAAAATTAAGGTCGCCGTTCACTAACCAAAAAAACCTCATCTGACGGATGAAAAACCTGAACGCCTTCCTCAAAAAAAGAATAAATAGACAAACTTTTCTTTTCTGTCTGCCGGTTCCGAAGCGCCCACTATTATCCACATTTCTTCATTGAGGGACGAACACACCGTATACGAAAACTAGGGGCCTCTACCCAAAGTAGTGTGTAAATTCCCAAAAGGTTGGTTGGGTGGCAAGCGACAATATACAAGCTCTCTGTATAAACGGCAGATTATACAAACGTGTAAGATATCGATAATATTTGTCGCCCAATTTCCTAGATTGATTCGAATTTGACACAAACTGTGCACGTTTGCACAATTCAGGGGCTGTCGCTGCAATAACCGGTTACAGAAGTGTGAAGGGCGTGTAATTGTTGAAATAAAAAGCAAATTCTGCTACTTTTTCTACAAAATGGCCTCCTTTCAGCTAATTTGACTGTACTCTATGTACGCAGTTGTACGTGATTTTCGTGTTCTTTTTAAATGTTTCTGAAAATTTTATGAAATCGGTGCGATATTTGTGAAATCATTCGTATTCGTTTAAAACCATTTAAATATGTTAAATCGTTTGATATCTTTGCAATGTTTTGATATCTCTGAAATGTGGTGGACTGTACCCTTTTTGACACATTTGGAATTTTTTAATTGCTTTACAATCATTACGAAATGTTTATAAAATTTTTGAAATATTCTTTACATCTTTCGGAAATCTGTTGTATTCATTGTAAATTGCTGAAATTATCATGAAGTTCCTAATTGAAAAATTTGACATCGAATAAAAAACGAATTTTTCTATCGACAAATGTCTGATTAATACATTTGCTTATTACCTTTGTTTGAAAAAATCACATAATGTATCAACTAATTATGAATGTTGTTGAAATTGTCATGTAATTCCTAAATGAAAGGACAGCCATTAAAAAAAACAACTAATTTTCTGCCGAAAAATGCCCTTATAATACATTCGTTAAAAAAATCATACGATTAATCAAAAAATGATTAATTTTTCTGAAATTATCAGAGTCCTAATTATAAAATCTCACGAAGAAATGTCTCAATCATTATATTGTTTTTATCAAAATTTCTTGCAATATAACTGTAAAATACGTAAAATTATGGATAATCGTAGGAAACATTCTTTTAACAAATAATTTGTTAATTACATTTTATTCTGTTTATTATATAATATTGCAACCGCTTCAAGGAATTTTACTCTATAACGAAAAAAAAGACGTTTCTGCAAACTTCATCCAGAATCATGAATGTTCTGTAATTTCAGTTGAAACTTAACAATTGTTTTCACAATTACCCATACAATCCGAATAAAAAAGGGCCCTGCAAATCGAGTGTGAATCGTAAAAAATGTTTACAGGCCAAACGGTGAAGCTATTTTGTCTAATTTTTTGTATACATGATCTAAAGGGTATAAAGACTATCGGTACAGCTCGCTTTATTCAAAAGAAACCTATTTTCCATGTAAAAATTAAAATAAATAAATTTGACCGTTTAGTCGTATATAGGAACACTATTGACCCCACGCAAATGAGTGGGTGAATTCTCAAATGTTGGGTGAGTGCAAGTGGTTGGGGGCGGATAATATCATGAAATGTAGACTTTAAGTGAGATGAAACTGTAAAAAAATAATATCTTATAATCATAATTCGCTCCGAATTCATGCATGCAGTATTCACGCCGAAACCTTATACACATTAAATGACAATAGACAAGCTCTCTGTATAAAAAAGATTATACAAACATGCAAGAAATTAATTATCTGTGTCGCCAAATTTCCTCCGAAAATACCAGATTGATTTGCATTGGACACAAACGTTGCATCTTTGCACAACTCAGGAGCTGTCAGCAATAACCGGCTATGGGTGTCCCAGACTCAAGTGTCCGGACTTACGTAGCCGTATAAAAATAAAGAAAATAAATAGAAAATTCCTTTTGCAAAAATCAGTTGAAGATTTGGTTTTTTAGTTATCAAATATTCAAGCGGGACCAATCAGGAGCACCGTATAAACAGGCGTGTGTGCGTGAACGGGATTTCATCGCAGTGTTATCGAAGCGAGCGCAGAGGTGCGGTTAGCGAGGGGAGAACACTACGTTGGAATCCCGTTCACGCACACACGGCTGTTTATACGGCGCTCCTGATTGGACCAGCTTAAATATTTTATAACTGAAAAACTGAAACTTCAACTGATTTTTGGAGAAGGAATTTTCTATTTATTTTCTTTATTTTTATATGGCTATATAAGTGCAGACACTTGAGTCTGGGACACCCTGTATATAGATGTAGCTCTCCGTTTTCTTTTACCTGAGAGCTTGTACAAAAAGGATGAAATACTTTGTCAAACTTTGATTTTTTGGCTGAAGATGCATAATTTTTGCTTACAATTCATCTCTTTACTACAAAATTGAAATATTTTCTGAAAAATTAATCACTTTCAGTTGAAACTGAAATTATCGTTAAAAATTCGTATTTTTCAATATAAAGTGATTCATATTCTTTAAAAATTAATATTTTGTATAGTATATCATCATGTGATGTATAAGCCACTACTTTCGGAGTAAGTTGCGGAGAATTGTACACTTACACGAATTCAGCGTAAATTTTGCATACAAGAATTAGGGGGCGAAGTGATTATAAGATATTTTATTGTTTACAGTTGAAATTCACTTCGTCTGCATTTGATGATATGATCCACCCCCAACCACTTACACCCACCCAACCTTTTGGGAATTCACCCATTCATTTGGGTTGGGCCCCCTAGCTTTCGCATACGACTATACCGTTTGTTCGCCCCTGGATGAAGTGAAGAAAATTCATTTATTTTAATTTTTACATGAAAAATAGATGCTTCTTCGAAAAAATCGAGCTGTATCGACAGTCTTTATACACCCTTTAGATCATGTAGACAAAAAATCAGACAAAATAGCTTCGCCATTTGGCCTGAGGCCATTTTTTACGATTTACACTAGATTTCCAGGGCCGTTTTTCATTCGAATTGTATGGGTAATTGTTAAAATAATTGTTAAGATTTAACTGTAATTCAACAAACCTCATGATTCTGAATGAAGTTTGCAAAAACGTCTTTTTTCGTTATAGAGTAACATTCGCAAAAAATGTTACAATATTATATAAGAACCCAGTGGGCAAAAAAATTAAGGATGTCCTAGAGACGTCTTCGGGACATCCCTAAGACCTCCTCTGAAACATGTCTTTAGGACATCCTAGGGATGCCTTCAAGACGTCCAATGTCAGTACGAAAGATGTCCTGAGAACGTCCCATGTCTATAAGACGTTCTTAGGACATCTTTAGGACATTGGACGTCTTAGAGACGTTCATTGGACTGACATTGGACGTCCTGGGGACGTCCCAAGGACGTTTTTGGGATGTTCATGGTTTTGTGCCTACTGGGAAGGAAAACAATTTAAGAAACAAATTATTTGTTAAGAGAATGTTTTCTACGATTATCCATAACTTTAAGTTAGATTTTTTAATTTGGAATTTTCTGTCAGGGGCCCCCAGCATTCCAGCAATGCGAAGACAATTGAAAATTTTCCATGCACACGCTTGTCCATCGGCTGCTACTTCCGTGACCTTTTTTCCTTTTTTTTTTTTTTTTTTTTAGAAGCCAGTAGCAAAAAAGGGCCGCCAATATACAAAATGCCAGGGCCGCATTGATGTCCCAGTTCGTCACTGATTATAAGGGCATTTGTCGGCAGAAAAATTCGTTTTTTTTTTTCAATGTCAAGTTGAATTCAATGTAAAAATAAGTACAGCATAAATTTTCTGCAAAGATTACTGGATGTTCTGCAGAGTTTACAGAATTTGCAGTTATCTGATGAATTAACGGGTATTTTCTGTAATATTTACTGAACTTTTCTGTCAAATTGACAACTTCAATTGCAAAATTTAATCAAAAAGTATGTAAATTTTTCAAAAAGTAAACTCTGCAGAAAATTCGGTGAGCATTACAGAAAAGATATGCTGTCCCTATTTTAACTGAAAATCCTGCAACTTCAGCAGACTTCAGTCCCTGAGTTGTGCAAACATGCACAGTTTGTGTCAAATGCGAATCAATCTGGTATTTTCGAAGGAAATTGGGCGACAAATATTATTGATATCTTACACGTTTGTATAATCCGCCGTTTATACAGAGAGCTTGTATATTGTCATTTATGTACAAAAGGTACTTCTTTCGCCGTAAGTTTGCCACCCACCCAACCTTTTGGGAATTTACCCACTCCTTTGGGTAGGGGCCCCTAGTCTTCGCATACGGTGTGTTCGTCCCTGAATGAAGGAATGTGGGTAAAAGTGGGCGCTTCAGAACATGCAGACGTGTATAGTAGTTTCTCGCTCCTCCGCTAGGGTCGCGCGAAGGAATTCTTAGCACGCTAACTGCTTTACCTGCTCCATGCTTTGCTTAATAGTAGAACACTGTACCACAAAAAGTAATTTTTCCTAGTTTCATTGTTACAGGGAAAAAATATATTTTTTTTTTCGAAAAACGCGAGCTGTACTGACAGTCTTTATACCCTTTAAATCATTTATACAAAAAATTAGACCCAATCACCCACAGGATCCACCCTCCTCCTCTCATTCATAGCAGTACGACACTTCTAACCCTTTTCACCCAAAAAAGAAGATTGAATTCACACAGTAAAAAAAAAACCTTACAATATAATTTGATTTACTTTCAGGATTGCCTTTTTTTTCATCAGGTTACTCAATTTATGATATTGAGGTAAATGTAAAGTCAGTCTGTCTTGGCGGATAGTGATGTAAATTCGAAAACGAACGTAAAAGCCGCATGACTGATCAAACTTTTACATAGGAAGTGTTTAATACCCAGGAAAAAAGAACCCATTGAGAAGGTGAATCCGTGGATTGCGTATCTTTCATTTGCAGATTGAGATTTTTAAAACTGAATTGGTTTGCGACTATGTGAATGGGACAGTTTCTCGAATGGTCTTGAATCTGCAATGTACTACAAAGTCCATTTCGAAGAAAGTCATATTGAATCGGTTTACCTCTTCTTGAATGAGACAGATTTTTTCAGGTTAGGCTGCCATATTTCACATGATTTTCAAAATTCATAAATTATTCATAGATTGAGAAAAATTATAAGCAAGGCTACTAGATTTCTTTCGCTATTTTAGTTCTAGAGAATGTAAAGACTTTTGTGGCTTATAAGTCTGTCAAAAAAATAATAACGAGTAAAACTCTGTTAAAACCCTATCGGTGGCAGCCTGGAATTCCAGTGACAGATACGCTATTTAAACGACTTTGAAACCCATTCAAAGCAAGTGAATGGATTTTTGTTTTCTGGGTAGCAAAGAGTTTTGACAACTGATGGATACGAACCGAGGCGCTACGCAAAAAGTTATTTTCACAAACTTCTTGACATCAAAAAAGATTTCCGGAGTAAGGTACACGTCCCAGTAATCGTGACCATAAGAAATTTCATTGACTTTAAATATTTAGAAAATTGTTTTGGAAGGATTATTTAAAAAATGATTGGTACATTATAATAATTAATAATAACAAAAATGAATTTTCTTTTAAAATGCTTAGTTTTATTTCAGTTAAAAACATTGTCGAATCAATATGATAGGTCAAATGTGCACTTACACTATAGTAGACTTGAATTGCCTTCCTTTTCAAAATAAAGTTTGAAAAATAATATTGAGTTTTATAAAGTCGTATAAGCTAACTTTGTTCTATAAAATAGCTAAGTACAACTTAATTACACAAGATAAAAAACGTACATACTGGTAATTTGTACAATTAACTTTTTTGCAACATAAATTATATAAACACAATGACGAAATTTGATAAATTGCAGTGACTAAAAAAATCATGCGTATTTGAAGGTTATTTTCTATTTTCGTTGTCGAAATATCAAAGCCATCAATAATTAGATATCTATTACACATTTTTCTCATATCATGCAGTATAGATTAATGCTAGCTGATAAAAAACTATCTAGTAAATGTTAACTTCACTGAAAAATGATGATAAACTAAAAAATTGATAATGGAATCTCAAAAGTCATGCCAATATTTTACATCACCTTTTTCAGTTTCAAGCACTAATTTATATCACCATTACTATTCACATTAACCAATCAGTTCTCCGATTTCATTTGAAGTCTTTTTGAAATTAATTAAATTATTATTTACAGCGAAATATGAAAATAAAATTTTGACTGAGTCGTCCTAGTCTTCGTGATCGGTCACGATCACTCGAGCAACTATGCTTTTGAAACTTGTCTACCCAGATAACAATCGTGTGTCAAACTTTACTCGCACGCGGTGAGTTTCACGTCGTGCATGCACAAATGCTGCGTTCTCAACACACTGTGCGTGATGGGAACTTAAGTGCGAGTGCAAGGAGTCGCAGAGTGCTCGCACACGTGCGATCATGAAGTGCGAGCACAATGAGAGCGCAATTAATGTATGAATCGCCACAAATGTTTAATAATAAATTGACAGTATAAATAAACAAATTAAACATATTCGTACTAGGTAAAGTTGGTAATATTAATAGTGTATAGGGCAGAACTTTATTTTTTTAGTGTCTTACTAAAAAATAATTTTCCATTAGCTTATTATATAGTGTGAAAAACTATTTTGAGAATTAGTTTTTGTTTTTCAATATCTATTTAATAAAATATTAAAATCAATATGAAAAATATATCGATTTTATTATTTCATTATATTTTTTTTTTAATTTTTCGTCCATTAACGGACGCCATGTTGATTTAACCTCAGCACCAGCGGCCAACGGACCGAACCCCTCAGCCCCTCACCAGCCATGAACTTTACGGATGGCTGGCTACATCGCGTGTTTTTTACTCGGTTTTCTCGGTTGTTTTTCGTGCTGTGGCAAATATAATCTTTGCCTGTGGTAATTTTGTATCTCCACTGATTTCGTGTTTTCTCAATTTGTACGTGTCAAGGGATTATATACCATATATTCGTTTTGCTTCTGTGTTAAGTACATAAACAAATTATATAACCTCAATTCCTCGCACGTGGAAAGTCTTATATTTCATGACATGAGAATGAGAACTCTGTAAAGACCATTTGAGTTCGGCTCAAAAAATCATATTCTTTTTATTATTCATTATTAAGTGCCAAGTTCAAATTGTATTTATCGAGTTATCATTTTAATATTTTCAGCGTAATGTTACAATCATTGTACTCGCTCTACGTGCTCGCATTTCACCCGCACACGTGCAACTCGCACGACATCCGAAACATATGCGACATGGAAGACACATCTGCGTGGTGATATGGACTCTTGTAATGCGGCCTTACCCGCACGCATGCGACCCATGATGCTCGCACTGTGCAGGCATTTTGTTATCTGTGTATAATCGTGACCGATATTTCTTGAACGAGAAGGTACTGAATGATGATTTTACTTTATTTCATTAAACAAAAATAATTTCTTATTACAAACAAATTATTTCCGTCCCGATCAAGAAATTTCTTGGCGCATTATAAGCTTAAGCAAAGAGGCGCCTTTCCTAACCAAGATGTTAAGCTATTTTCTATCACAAGGAGAATTACTCGCACCGAATATTTTGGGTACAGTCATTGCAGCTCTCTTTTAAGGTCTTGATACCTCTCCTCTTCTTCTTCCTCCTTTACAGTGATGTTGTATTCGGACGGTGCCGAGAAATCGATTACTAATATAGTTCGTTTCTCGAAGTTTTGGAGAACAATGTCAGGCCTCGAATGCGCAACGGAGACTGCTGCCCGAAAATCGTAGTTCCAGAAAATTTGGCACTTCTCGTTTCAGACAACTGACTCTATATCCCTTGGGGCGTTTGGCAGGGCAGGGTCCCAACCAACACCGTAAGAGCGACAAAGATCGTATTAAAGTATTATTAGGGCCGCATTATGTCTTGTGACGTTGCGAAATTCTTGCAACTCACAAATTCTAATTGATACATTTATATTTGATATTTAAATATTTTCCGTAAATTTAGAGATTCAATTTTATAAGGTCGGAAATCACGGCTGTGGTACGCAAATTCCATGACTAGGGCTAGATTTTAGATTTATGATTTTAAGGACTTATTCCGTTCGTTTCTTTCATTTTTTTGTATCGATTCAGACTCGTCGAGACATCGTGGGACACCGAGGGACTTCTTTCGACTTCGAGACTTAAATGGGACGCCACTTGAGGCTTTTAGAAGAGCGAGATTCCATCGAGACACATTTCAAGCCATTTGAATTCTCCCGCCTTTTCCATCTGCTATCGTCTGCCAGACTCAAAGGAGCTGTGGGTCCTCATCTACAAGGATCATGTTAGGACGCCGGCCAGATTGGGATTAATGCTGCAAGTTACGAAAAATCTGGAACGACTCATCTACCTGGCGTAGAACCTTTTTGGAAACTTCACGATGAGAAATTTCTTCATCAATTCCCAACATGACTAGGGAATCTCAATGCGCAATGCCTTCTTCACGTCGGCTGATACCAATTGGTACCGAACCAAATCCTGCTCTGATCAGCCAGGGTAATTTTGGGCTCCAGGAGGTGATCTAATGGGTGAATTGAAGAGTAAGGACGAAGAAATAACAACACTGGATCAATCCTGAAGATAATAGAAGGAAGGAAGGATGAAAACCGAAAATAACAAGGTACCGAGCTTCACTTATCCATACGGCCCTGGAATGTAAACCCAGCACCCCGTCCGCGCAGCGGCCTTACCATTAATAGGAACGCCAGAAAGAAGGAGGAGAAGGAACGCCGAGACCGAGTCCCGTACCGTTGCCGCTACGCTCGTTCTTCTCTGCCGACCGCAGCCGTGTCCACTCAAGTTTATTTTTCCTCGTGTCGAGTCGACCAGTATAATTTATACTTTATCGCGTTTTTGTTCTCAAGCAATTCTCTGCACGAAGCAGTGAAGATTTTCTAGACAACTCCCCCATCATCAGGAAGTTCATCGTCAACGTCCCGGAATAGCACGGGTAAGGCCAACTCTTAAATTTTGAGCAGAGGGTAACTTCGCTCGACACGTGGCCATTAATAATGGAATTTTTGAATTTTAACATACTTTTATAAAAATGGCGTCACCAATGGTCGAGACGGAGTTTCCTTAAATGGGCCTTTTTTCCTTGTTATATATTCATTGTAGTGAAGTGTTCATAAATATTATATCAGAAATGTCTCTCCCGAATGTGAATTTTATGTGCAATGTTATGGAACTGAGCCCCCAGTCGAGTTTTGCTCCAAAGAGTTAACTATAAAAATATGGATCCCGATTTTCTAGTGTTGAGAAATAACGTATCGAGTCCCTTTTATATATCACTCAGTCCACAGCTACCCCCTGCCTCACCCCCCCCCCTTTATTATGAGTGAAATCTATAGTGATAGAGCGTCGAGAATTGTGATTGAATTTTGAATATGTTACTTGATACATTTCGAATGTAATTGTGATTGAATTTTGAATACGTTACTTATTGAATTTCGAAGGTGATAGTGACAGAAATTTTGAATGTGCTACTTGCTGAATTTCAAATACGTTATTGATTAAACTTTGAACATGTTATGTACCGAATTTTAAATGTGCTGTTGATTGAATTTTGATATGCTATTTACTGAATTTCAATTGTGTTATTGATCAAATTTTAAATATGTTATTTGTCGAACTTAGAGTGTGTTAATGATCAAACTTGGAAGGTGCTATTGATATATGTCGAGGTCGTTAATTTTTTTGAGATAATTAAGCCACATGAATAGTAATTATTTGAGTGAATTCAGAGTTGATAGAGTTAGGCCAGCTGGGCCCAATTTCTCCAGAAACTAAAGATGTTAAGGTATGAGATTTAATAGAGATGAGGTTGGCTATTTGAGTTTTGAGATTTGAGTTTGGCTATCACTAATCGAATAAATTAGGCCATGGCTAGTCATGGGTCATTACTAATTTAGTGAAGTTAGGCTATATCCAGTTTTAAGGTCAGGTTTCACCAATGACTAGACTTCTGAAATCAACATGATGGATAATTTTCTTCAATCGAATTTTGTTAAAGAATTTTGGTTCTAATCGTAAGGAATATCAATGAATGATTATTTTTTTTAGTTTTGTTGAATCGATTAAATTTAATTTTTCTAAAAGTTGGCCTAGCTCGATTCTAGGATATAAGTTAGAGTTTTTAAAAAGATTTGTCTGTAATTGCCTAGCATGGAGTTTCGGGCAGAGAAGTCTAACTTTTAATGTGAGTTTAATTTTTGAGAATTAGGTTTAGACACAAGACTCAATTTTGTTATAAATAAGTCGAGATTAAAATTATTAGAGTCCTGGTTAATTTTAAGATTATAAATTATAGCAGTATGTCGAGACCTTAAATGTGACCAATTGTTGAGCCCAACTGCTTATCACATAAGATTTTTTAATGAATACTTGCTGAATAAATTATATGCTCTATTTGTTATAAATGTCGATTTGCTTATTTGCTGACTTTTGAACCCTCTTTATTTGCGAAATACGCCCAACTACCGAGTCTGAGCTGACCGTGCGAGAAGCCAGTACACTGCGTTCTTTGAATTGAGTTTAGTATCTCGTTTTTATTTCATTTCTGGATTTTCGTTTTACTAATTTTGAGATTTGAATGTTTGAGAATTTAAGTCGGTCCTGAACAGGCCTGGCGCTCAACGGAAATTTTAGATTTTTGTGAAACTTACGGGAAGCAGTTCCGAAGGTATGTAGTGATTTTAATTATTTAATCATAATTAAATTGCGACATTTCGTATTGACGAATTTTTTGTTTGAAAAAAAAGGAATTCAAAAAGAAAGATCCCCTACCAGAATTTTGAATAACATAAATTCTGAGGAAGTACCCAATTAATTTAATTTACAAAACCCTGACAATGTGGAGAATAAAATCCTGTTGAGTATTACCAATAATTTCCCCTGCACAGAACCTTTAGGAATTCTTAGCTCGTTATTTCAAGTTCGTTTCTTATCTCGTGAATATAAATTAACCATTTGCTACTACGTCGTCGCTGTTGTGCGTAAGAGTGAATTATAGATAACGTGTTTATTCACCGACTTTGATTAAACTTGGGCTTGATGAGTGACCACAATAACAGACCTGATTCGTGGATCTACCCACTGAATCAAGAGGATTTGATTTCGGATCTCGTAAATAGGGACTTGCGGACCGATGACATCGTTCCCATCTTACGCAAAAGACTCGTTTGATTTAAGCGCGCTTTTAGAGGCGAAATTGAGTACGTTGATCCCGCGTTAGAGTTAGAACAGTCTGCCGGGTTGACGCTAGACGATTCACAATCATCTTGCTTATTAAATACCGAAAAGACAAAAGATTCGGAAGAAACAATAGGATTACTCGAATATCTTAGGATTCAGAGTACTGTTAGGCCAGTCGAGCCCACGATTCGAAGTGAAAACGCAAATTCTCTGGTATCACTGAATACTAAAGCCGCGAATAAACCCAGTAAAGAATCAAGTAAGAATATGGAGACAACGATTTCCCTTGGAGATAGTCCGGAAGATCGAGTTCTCTGCTCAGATCGTCCAGGGGGAGCAATAAGCAAATCTTTTATACAAACTCAAAGACCAGACTCGAGGTCTGAAGTTCCCTCCAAATCAAGGTACACTACTGGAAAGGTATTGAGCCGGATCACCATATTTTTGATCGTCGTGATGATGCTTGCATTCACCTTAGGATCGATCGTAGTCAAGACCATTTACATACGGATCCGCGAATAGTGATTACGATGCCTACTCTTTAATTAACCAAGGTCGAAACAGCACAAGCGCGAGAAGGAACGGCAGGAGTCATCACATCGAATGTTCCGATAACGAATTTTTTGGAAATGAGCGGGGTTATGATAGAAAGGAGATTAGGTGTCACTTTATCACCGATCCCTGGTCGACACCCTCGCGTGCGCATAATTATCCAGAACCCCGAGAGAAGAGGTATGATGACCACCACCTTTCCTCTTACGATCCATAATATCGTGAAAGACACATTCAGATTCGTAGGAGTCGTTACCCTGATAGGGCTGATTTTGACTACGAATCACGAAAATTTTCCGAAAACAGTCATCGGTCCAAATTTGATGATTATGCTGAGAATCAACCATCGAGGACAGGTGATGTAGGACAACATGGGCATAACAATCGATCATTCTATGATGATTTGCGACCTGAAATTGACACCCCTCTAAGGTATAGAGAGCCAAGTCCGCCTTTTAGATATTCAGATTTCGAATTTCCAACCCATGGGCAGAGTCCCCTACTCCATAGTATTGCCTTCCAACCAAATCGTCCCCATGTGACGTTCGATCCCACTATAGACTGTTCCTTCGATAATTCAAATTTTAGGCGAAACCCCCGCTATTCTCAAGCTTACTCCAGACGCCATCTCATTCCTCCTAGTCCAGCAGCGACGTATGATATCATGCGAAAGTGGAATCTGAAATTCTCAGGTTCACGGGATGAAGATGTCGAAAATTATGTCACCCGTCTCATCGAGGGTAGGTCAATTGGCCCCGTGAGCGATGCGGTGTTATTACGATTGCTTCCATTCTTCCTGTCAGGTATTGCGTTGAATTGGTACAGAAGCATGCAGTGAAAATGGCATACTTTTAGCAGTTTGCATCCGCTTTTCGCTCAAGGTTCGCTGATTCCGATTTTCAATTCGAGTTGCGGCAAGAAGTCCACCGAAGGACTCAAGGTAACGAGAATATGTAGCCGATTATGTCACTTGTATGTTGGTCATGTGTGATAGATTATACCCCTCCTTTATCGAATCTGAAGAAATTAGTTTTGCACATCTTAACCTTTTACCAAGCCTTCAACTGACGATTCCACGTTAACAAATACATAGTTTCGCTCAATTAGAACAGTAAGCTGTCGCATCGGAGAAAAGTTATAGGGTAGCTAGATCTTATAAGCCTCTCCCAACTTCGGATCGGTCTCTTTTGCCTGATCTGGCTTATCGGGAAAGTAGAGATAAAAATCAAGACAGGCGGAGAGAAAAGATCAACATGTTAGAAGAGCAACCTGAAGCTAGTACTAATTTGGAAGAGATGATCGAGAATATTTTCTTGTCGAAAGATCTAGATCCCAACGTTACCCCGGAACCTAAGGAGAAGCCCAATGCCACCCCAAGAAGAAATATGCCCCTTAGAGACTCCAGATCTAATATCAAATCGTGCGAAGGTTTCAAACCCTTTTCTACCCCAAAATCCTCCTGAAAATAATCCCAGTCAAGAAAATAGCCCTCCAATACTATCTTATTGGAACTGTAAGAAAACGGGACATCGTTTTTCTGATTGTTCGAAACCAAGAAATATTTTCTGTTATCGTTGCGGTAAAAAGGATGTTACGCGCCCCTCTTGCCCAAATTGTGCGGGAAACGAGACAGGGAGACGTTAAATGGATCTGAGATGCCTGCCGCATTACCTCTTAGGTCCGAGAATGAATTTTTATGTATAGATTTGTATTCCTTAGCTAATACCGACCAGGGTAATGAGGAAGACGTAGCAGAGCTATGTGACATTCGCGAGTTTGATAATTATAGTCTCAGCATAGACCTCATCCAAGCTAATGGAGACCCCCCCCCCCCTCCTTCAAGCTCATGAATCCCGTTTGAGTTTGGAATATCCCACTGGTCTAAATCCCTTCTTAGACAAGGTCGAGCAATTGAACAATCACTCTGAAAATCACAACCCTTTTGAGCCAAAATCTTTCAAAAAATTATCTTGTGAACTCTTACCCTTTTCTGTAGATCCGTCATGTCAAGTTGACGAGTTAAATTTGGAAAATAATACAAAAAAATTTCCCGTCATCTCCATATTTGATTTATCCGAATCACCATATCACCCAACACCGTTATGAACGCCCGCCGAACCTCTAATGTTTGTGAACCTAAGGATTATGGGTAACCCAGTTAAAGCTTTAGTAGATAATGGCGCTTCGCGTTCGTTTATGGGTCCTGAAGGCATGAAGGTTTTCGAGAATTATGGTTTAAAGATCGAGAAAAGTCACGGATTAGTACAATTGGCGAATAGTCAGGTCGAGTTAGTATCGCAAGAAGTCATCATGCCAGTAGAGTTGAAAAATAAAGCCCGGAAAATGCGGATACGCATATTATCGTCTCTTCAAGTTGCATTCACCATAGGCTTAGACTTCCTAAGAATGTTCCGTATTCAAGTGGACTTCGAAGATAGAACTTGGTGGTATAAAGCGGATCCGCTTAGAATTTTCATTTTTGAAGTAGAGGAATGGTCTGGAAATAAATGTTGTGGGTTACGTGAACTGACTAGTAGTCAAGCCGAAATTCTCAAGGAATTCTTCGGGAAAGAGTTACCGGAAGATACTGGTAAACCAGGTCTGACTACACTGACGGAACATGTGATTGACGTCGGTAAACATAGTCCAATCAAACAGCGCCACTACTTAGTTTCACCCAAAGTTATGGAACATACCATCCGCGAAGTCGATGCCATGTTGGCTGACGGTATCATAGAACCCTCTAAATGTGGTTGGTCATCCCCTGTCGTAATGGTAAGGAAACCCGATAAAATCTATAGATTCTGTCTAGATTTCCGAAAACTCAACGAAGTGACAAAAAAGGACGCTTATCCTATACCCCAAATGAACAGCATCTTAGATAAACTACGTCGAGCAAAATATATTTCCACTTTCGATCTACATAAAGGTTTCCTCCAAATCCCCTTAGAGTACCATAGTCGAGAAAAGACGGCCTTCACAGTGCCAGGTCGTGGCTTATTCCAGTTGAAAAGAATGCCTTTTGGGCTTACCAACGCGCCCGCTACCTTTCAGAGATTATTAGATCAACTTATCGGTCTAGAAATGGAACCTCACGCTTTCGTGTACTTGGAAGGTGTAATAATTGTAACTGAAACGTTCGAGGAACACTTGGAATGGCTTTCGAAGGTGCTAAAAAAAATAAAGGACGCCGGTCTTACAATTAACCCTGTGAAATGTGAGTTTTGTTATTCCCAGGTGCGGTATCTCGGTTTCTTAGTGAACGAATATGGTCTCCAAGTAGATCCAGAAAAAGGTGCCCCTATTCTCGAATATCCTATTTCTAAAAACATCAAACAGTTGAGAAGGTTTCTCGGTATGTCCTCCTGGTATAGAAAGTTCATCCCTAACTATGCGACAGTAGCAGCCCCGTTGAATATGCTCCTCAAAAAGAAACAACGTTGGATATGGTCAAGTGATCAGGTTATAGCCTTTGAACAAATAAGAGCCTGTTTAGCTCACGCCCCTGTATTACCATGTCCAGACTTTAACATTCCCTTCGAACTTCAGACCGATGACAGTAACACAGGCCTAGGTGCAGTTTTGACCCAAACCATCGACGGTGTTGAGAACGTAGTTTCCTTTGCTAGTAGGTCCCTTTCAGATACCGAACGAAATTATTCCACTACGTTACATAACCTCAAAAACCCCACGGGTAGGTTGGCCAGATGGGCTTTGTCTCTTTTAGAATATGATTATACCATCATCCATCGCAAAGGTAGTTCCCATCACGTACCTGACGCTCTGCCGAGAATGTATGAAGACCCTGTCGAGAAAATCAATCTTGCTAGAGACTCTACACCTTCTTGGTACTTCAGGCGATTCCTAGCAGTTTCAAATTACCCCGAAAAATTCCCATCTTGGAAGATCGAGAATAATAAACTCTATCATTATAGGCCAGATCCAGTTATTTCGACTCTTGTACGCAACCTAAATGATTGGAAATTAGTTCCTACCGAGGAATAACGTGAAACAATTTTCGAGGAAGCTCATAATGATCCCTAATACGGACATCGAGGTACTCAGAAAACACATCTGCGGGTCGCAACCGATTATTTTTGGCCGGGATGTTATCGAGACGTAGTTAGTTTCGTTAGAAAATGTGAAATATGTCAAGCCTGCAAAGTTGATCAGAAATCTGCACCAGGATTTATGGGCCAGCGTGAAATAGAACAACCTTGGATCATGGTAGCAGCAGACATAATGGGATCGTTCCTCAAGTCCTTCTGACAGATAATGGAACAGAATTCGTAAATAGGACTTTGTGATCACTTTCTCAAGAATTTAATATACAACACTCTACTACTCCCCCATATCATCCCCAGGCTAACCCCGTAAAACGCGTGAATCGAATATTAAAAACGATGATAATTTCTTACATTGATAATGATCATAAATTGTGGGATAGTCATCTCTCAGAATTCAGATTTCCCTACTATACCGCGTATCACGCCACCCTTAAGACCACTCCAGCCTTTCTGAATCTCGGTCGGGACCCTAAACCAATTAATTTCTTAAAAAGACGCAAGGAAATCGACTATAGTATAGATCCACAACTCCCTGAATTATGGGTCGAAAGAATGCAAAAATTGCAAGTCATGAGAGATTGGGTAATTAGGAACCTCGATGACGCCTTTCAAAAACAATCACGGTATTATAACTGACGTCGTCACCAATTAAAGTTTTCCCGCGGTGATCTAGTGCTGTCGCGCTGTAAAAAGTTCTCTGGCTAAGTTAAACAAGAAGCGGCTAAGTTCAATCCGAAATTCTTAGGGTCATGTGGGGTAACTATGGATCTGTCCCCCGTTGTTCACGAAATTAGCGACCTAGCTAATAAGTTACTTGGAAAAATCCACATACAGGACCTTAAGCCATTTATAACGACTAACCAAGAATCTGGTTCTGACCCTTGGGTTGATACCCCGTGTCGAGTACCCAGAATCAAATCCACCCCTAGCCACGTCAAGTATACCCGAGATAAAGCATCCCAATGGATCTTGAAGATCAAATGATCGCCGTCCAACAGACGAGGATCGCCATGTTGGGACTCCAAGTCGAGACCTTTAGGGCAGAGTTAGAGAGGAGACGAAGGTATGACGAGAGAGTCAATGACCTAGGTGGGCTCTCTTGACCTTGCGAGGGAACGTGTACACCCAGGTTGGTACTACATCCGCCCATACCGCCGTGTCATTCGTGACCTTCTAAGGCACCCTGGGTTTATGGAGAAACTGTTGGATGCCCATAGTGCCGAGGAAAAAGCAGAGGACGACAGAATCGTTGCCAAACGCGAGGCCAGAAAAGCACGGGACGCCGCCATAAGGGAGGAGCAAGGGCTACCACCACCAGTCGAGATCCAGGACATCACCTCCGACGAAGATCCCGGGAAGCTGGAATCCAATCGGATCAATTCCCAACTCAAGCAGGATCATCCATGGCCGAGAATGGAACTCAAGTCGAGATCAGACCCAGCATCAGGCCCTTGCCCATCCATCGAGACACACCCGGAGGAGCTAAACCCATCCTGGATTCTCCCATCCTAAAAGAAAACTTTGTCCGTCCCGTAGCTCGCCCATCTCCATCCCATCAAGAAACCCATCCTGTGGTCAATCCATCCCGTCAAGCTCGCCCATCTCCATCCCGTCAAGAATCCCGTCGAGAAATCCCCACGTCTTCTCATTTCAAAGGAGCACCAGTAGACCCGAAACCCTCAACCAGTCGTGGTCCTCTCTCTTCTGGATCTGAAAATCGGAGAGCCACTATATAGGCCAGAGATCACCAAACCTTTCCGGGAGGGATGCTGGAACTGCGACGAGCCATCCCACGATTACCTGCAGTGCGAGCTCAAGACACTCAGGGTGTTTTGCTCAGGTGTGGAATACCAGGATATACGGTCGTGAATTGTCCTAACTGCAGTGACAAATACCAACGAAAAGGGCCGTATACAGCCAGGAGGCAAAATAAGCATATTCCACCCGGGATGTTGGTTGGGTACATGGTCGTCGAGAGCGGAGAAGATGAAGACGACGGCGGAGTCGATAACGAGGACTAAAATGTCAGCTTCGATCCCCTTTAAGATAGGACCATATCCCCTAATGCCTTCTGAGTTCTACGCTAAGGATTGTAAGACCGTTCTGTCGAGTTGCTTCCCCAACCCAGTCAAGAATTTCTTTGTCGTCAACTATATTTCTTTCCGTTATTTTTCTTTTTCCCCTTTTGACAAATATTTAATGCTTTTTTTGTACATGGTATAGACAGTTCAGAATAAATTAATCTTTGGTTCCGTAATTCTTTGCAGTATTATTGTAGATATCATACCTTATGTATTCCGAAAGCAAGTAGTTTTGGTTTGAAATATTGGACAATGCGTAATTACCAATATTATAAGGTCCAGTCATGAAGCACCGTGCAGATTTGAGATTTGCCAATGGTACCTTTTGTTTGTACAGAGAGGCCATACTCCAAGTAATTCAAAAGAGTCAATTTCAAGTCAAGTAAAATTATCGGTGTGTAATCCTGAGTGCTGCTCCGTATCATACACGTTGTTTTAACATAACTAAAAGTTTCTTCCTTTTGTTTTTTTTTGTTACGATTTCACATACCAGATTTCATCCCTTTTATTAACCTTTAGAGCTTCAATTTTCTTTTGTGTCATGATTTTGAAGTACAAGTATTATTTCCAAGTTTAACGTTAGATTCATTCAAGTAACTCACCTTCGGTTAAAGACCGGTTCGGTCCTTTCCGGGGAGATGAGAGTTGTGACGTTGCAAAATTCTTGCAACTCGCAAATTCTAATTGATAAATTTATATTTGATATTTGAAGATTTTCTGCAAATTTAGAGATTTAATTTTATAAGGTCGGAAATCACGGCTGTGGTACGCAAGCTCCATGACTAGGGCTAGAGTTAAGATTTATGATTTTAAGGACTTATTCCGTTCGCTTCTTTTATTTTTTTGTAACGATTCGGACTCGTCGAGACATCGTGGGACATCGAGGGACTTCTTTCCACTTCGAAACTCAAATGGGACGCTAATTGAGGCTTTTAGAACAGCGGGATTCCATCGAGACACATTTCAAGCCGTTTGAATTCTCCCGCCTTTTCCATCTACTATCGTCCGCCAGACTCAAAGAAGCTGTGGATCCTCATCTACAAGAATCATGTTAGGATGCCGGCCAGATTGGGAGTAATGCTGCAAGTTACGAAAAATCTGGAACGACTCATCTACCTGGCGTAGAACCTTTTTGGAAACTTCACGATGAGAAATTTCTTCATCAATTCCCAACATGACTAGGGAATCTCAATGCGCAATGCCCTCTTCACATCGGCTGATATCAATTAGTACCGAACCAAATCATGCTCTGATCAGCCAGGGTAATTTTGGGCTCCAGGAGGTGATCTAATGGGTGAATTGGAGAGTAAGGACGAAGAAATAACAACACTTGATCAATCCTGGCGATAACAGAAGGAAGGAAGGTTGAAAACCGAAAATGACAGGGTACCGAGCTCCACTTATTCATACGGCCCTGAAATGTAAACTCAGCACCCCGTCCCCGTAGCGGCCTTGCCACTAATGGGAACGCCGGAAAAAAGGAGGAGAAGGAACGCCGACACCAACTCCCGTACCGTTGCTGCTACGCTCCTTCCTCTCTGCCGACCGCAGCCGTGTCCACTCAAGTTTATTTTTCCTCGTGTCGAGTCGACCAGTATAATTTATACTTTCTCACGTTTTTGTTCTCAAGCAATTCTCTTCAAGAAGCAGTGAACACTTACTCCACAACACCCCCATCATCAGGAAGTTCATCGTCAACGTTCCAGAATACCACGGGTAAGGCCAACTCTTAAATTTTGAGCAAAGGGAAACTTCGCTCGACAAGTGGCCATTAATAGTGGAATTTTTGAATTTTAACATACTTTTATAAAAATGGCGACACCCACGGTCGAGACGGAGGTTCTTTAACTGGGCCTTTTTTTCCTTGTTATATAGTCATTCTAGTGAAGTGTTCATAAATATTATATCAGAAATGTCTGCCCCGAATGTGAATTTTATGTGCAATGTTATGGAACTGAGCCCCCAGTCGAGTTGCCCCCAAAATGCATAACCTTAAATAATGTCCTGTTGAGCATTTCTGTTTATGTCATATATTCACCTAATGACGTCCCAAGTGGAGTTTTACCCCGAAACCCTATTCAATAATGAGTTAACTCCTTTTCAAGTGTTAAGCAAATAGAAAGTTGTGCAATATTTCGGAACTGAGCCCCCAGTCGAGTTTTGCTCCAAAGAATTAACGATAAAAATATGGATCCCAATTTTCTAGTGTTGAGAAGTAACGTATCGAGTCCCTTTCAGGTATCACTTAGTCCAGAGCCTGCACCTGCCTCGCCCCCCTTTATTGTGAGTGAAGTCTATAGACTTTGAGCGTCGAGAATTGTGATTGAATTTTGAATATGTTACTTGAAAAATTTCGAAGGTTATTGTGGTTGAATTTTGAATATGTTACTTATTGAATTGCGAAGGTGATAGTGACGGAAATTTTGAATGTGTTACTTGCTGAATTTCAAATACGTTATTGATTAAACTTTGAACATTGTGAAGATATTTCCAGCCCGTTTGGAAATTCCTCACTGTTAATATTTTCAAAATGGCCTACCTCAACTCAGTCCTTTCGCCTTGCATAGCTAAGCTGAAAAAGAGAGAAAAGAAAAGAAAGAACAAAAGGAAGCTAAGCAGAATAGGCCCAAGTGACCATTACGACTTAAGGTCTGAGTAAGTTGAAGCAGGTCCAAAATACTGTTACGAGTTAAAAGACTACCATTCCTATATTTAAATTCTAAAACCTCGATTTCATCCAAATTTTAATTTAAAAGACATTATTTCCCTACTGCTAAACCTCAAAATGAGAGAAATTCACAAAATAAGGGGTGGGGGGGGGGGTTCCTGACCAAATAATCTCAAATCACACCATGTTTTTCCAGACTCTTAAATTTATTAACATAATGCTTTTAGTTTCCCGAAAATACCTCTTTCGATAACAAAAAAATTTGGTTGCGCATTTTCAAAAATAGGCAAAAGAAACATCTTTAACCCTACTACGAGACAATGATGCCTACTTTTACCCGGTTCCTATTTCGAAACGCGAGAATTAAACTCTAACTAAACCTGTGGCCACGTGGCCCACTATCCGCCATTTTAGGATTTTACAAAAACTCTACAAAATTCTAACCTAAAACTATTTGAGTTCCCGTTCTTCCAAATCCCCAAATCTCACCACCAATACTTTTCGACCTGTGGTCGGTTCCCCGAAATGCCCATAAAATTTACAAGATTAGCAACGACCACGAGGTACGACGCGAACAAATTTCTCGATACCCGCCATTTCCGGTACTGTGAATACGAGGAACTCATAACCTAAACGTAGCACTCGCGTCAAAATTATCTTGGGGCGTGATATTCGAGAAGTCCAGCTTCTCGGCTTTCACCTCCCAAGAGGGAATAACCTACGAAACGCGAAGCTAGCGACACAAAAAAAAACGACCCGCACTCCACTGAGAAAGAGAGAAACCTAAAAAAAAACGGAAAGTTCCCGAAACGCGGCACTTAGAGGGTTGGCCGAGCGTTTTGGCGGTACATTTCCTCACAGGAAAATCAATGGACGCCACCAAAACCCTCCGCCAGGAAGCAAAAACAACTTACCCCTTCGTGTTTGAATTTTCTCCAGGTCCCTTCAAAAATTTTAAACATCTTTATTCTAGGTCCTTTCTTTCGTTTTCTTAAGTTTATCCACATTTATCTCTGTATTTCAAAATTCCTTTTACTTTCGACAATTTTTCGTCAAACCATTACCGGCAGTCTCACTTAACGAGAGTTCGGAGCGAGAGTGACACGACGCGCAAGGCATAGTCGGCAGGTTCGCTTGTCTGCTTCTTCCAGTCGTCCAATCGGAACGTCTTATCCGCGCGTCTCGAGATTCTCCGCCAATCGCAGCCCTCCGGATCTTCTTCAACCGCCATATTGCTGGAAAACGCACCGGTATTTCTACCGCCAAAACAGAAGAGATCTTTGTTAATTTTATAACCCTAAGATTCTGAGTGGAATCCCTTAGTTAGTTTACGTTTCCCACTCAGAATCTTTAAGTATCGATCAAAAAATGGTATTGTAGTATGGAATGGTTTCACCGTGTCCGAGCGCCCTCTGTCACTTCCGGAACTTCCGGAATTTGATTTTAAATAATGTGAGATCTTGGCCATCCGATGAAGGGTGCAGCCCCATCTCCTTCTCTTTCCAACGTTTGAGCTTCCTTCCTTTACTTCCCCGTGATAGATGAACGTTGTTCGATAGGCCAGAAAAGGACAGAACATCGGATTACTCCTTCCCGCTCATGGTTCGAATGTGTAAACGTTTATATTTGGAGTGGGAGGAACTGGTGGATCCCGCCATCTTGTTTTCCCTTCAATGCGCGGTGCTCGATCCGGCTCCCCTCCCTCGACAGTGTGGTAGACTGCTAGGTGAAACTCACAGGCCAGAAAACGATAGCCTGTGTCAATATTCTCACCCTCTCTTTCTGGCTTATGGTGGTAGGACCGCTCTGTTGCTTTCGAGACATGTTGTTGACGTTGTAGCTGTCAGTTCGCTCTCGACCGAAGTTTTCCGTTGTCCGGACAATATTTTCATAGAAGGAACAGGAACAAAAAAAATATGGTGTTGATAAATAAACCTAGATCGTGCCGAAAGTGCCCTGGTGGAGTGCGACCCTCGTTCCGAACTCCCAAGTGAAGGGAGAGGATGTACATTTTCCCAGTGCCAGTGGGGAGGTTATGTTGTTCCTCCATAACCAGTGACATGTAATATTTTTACCCTGTCACAACTCCCCCCACCTTAGGTGGGAGCCAGGGGTCGTTTAGATCCTGGCGGATTCTTTTCCCCGCATCATTGAGAACAAACGTTAACTGTCGGTCTCCCCCCTCACTAGGTTCTTCCAACGATTAGCAATGATGTAATCTGTACTTATAACAATTCAGTTATGAAGACACTGGAGATTCAAAAGTCCGCGTCCGCGGAGGTCTTGATACCTCTCCTCTTTTTCTGTCTCCTTTGCAGTGATGTTGTATTCGGACGCAGCCGAGAATTCGATCATGAATATAGTTCGTTTCTCGAAGTCTTGCAGAACAATGTCAGGCCTCAAGTGCGCAACGGAGACTGCTGCCCAAAAATTTTAGTTCCAGAAAATCTGGCACTTCTCGTTTCAGACAATTGACTCTATATCCCTTGGAGCGTTCGGCAGGGCAGGGTCGCGACCAACACCGTAAGAGCGATAAAAGTGGTAATAAAGTACTCTTAGGGCCGCATTATGTCTATAGATATACGTTGTTCCTGCGTGGGTCGGACACCCCGATAGTATGTGTTCTAGGTACTCAGCGTGTGCATGACACGCTCTGCAGCTATCACTGGGAATTTCTTGACATAAGATGTGGGCGCGATATGCTAAGGTGGAGATTACACCGTCCTGACATGCGATAATAAAGCCCTCTGTACCTGAATTGAGCCCTGATGATTTGAGGAAAGCAAAAGTTTGCTCCTTCGACAAGGACTGTTTTTCTACATTTCTGTGAAAGTTTCTGTGCATATGCTTGCCGAGTAGTTCTTGGTGAAATTTTCCAACCTCTGCTTTCTTCACGTCAGCTTTCAGACGTGAAGCATCTATATGGACTAATGCACTTTCTTCACTTCTGATGTTAAAATTCAGGCCAAGGGTCTCGGCAGCTTGCTCCGCGGATTTGTAAAGGAACGCTCAT
>CAKNXH010060743.1:114903-126664 GCA_932178445.1 Andricus quercusramuli
ACTTTTTATTTTCGAGGGGGAAAAAAGATTTGTTAAAATTTACCCAATCCCTGCTCCTACAGGAGGCAGGGGTGGGGTAACTTTGTAATTTCAAATCGCAATTAACGCTTGGGCTCACAACATTATCTATCAGAAAAAAAATGACATTAGCATTTAGAATATAAAAATAACATGTTAATACAAATTATTATTATTAACAAAAAAAGCTTCAAAATTTTAATTTTAAAGTATTTTTCAATTAAATAGAGAAATCTAGTTCAGTACCTACATTAGTTTTCAATTTTAAATGAATTTTATTCAAGTGTCTCGTTATTCCGAAATTCGGGGTGAGAAGTCAAATATTTTTCCAGGGTTGCCACTGCACCGGGAAAGGACAAGGAACTTGTTGAGACCGTGAAATGACGGTGAAGTTATTTTTTGACATGGAATTCGACAATTTTCTACGTTGATTTCAACTTTTTTAAATGTCAGGTTCAATTTTTAACTCTTTAAATTATTTTTCAATTAACCATACAAAGTTTCCATTTTAATTTTTCACTTTCAAGGGTACTTTTCCATTTAAAAGAACTTTGAAATGCACATTTGAAGACTTAAACAATAAAAAATCAAAAGCGTTTGAAATTGAACTTTTTTGACAAAAAGCGTTTTAAGCTGATCAACGGTCGTGGGTGTGGTGAGCCCACACTTGTAGTTATTTTACTGCAAGGAACTATCCACCTAGAAACACTACCCGAATCGGGTAGTGTCACGCCTACCTTAATAATACCTTAAAAACGGCTTAATGGTATAAAAAAACCTGTAAATATACAATACATAATTATAAGTTCTTGTATCCGAAATGAACTATAATTCATTGATTTCACAAGGAAATTCTGAATCTGTTTAAAATTAAACATTTTACAGATTAATGAGATATTCATAAGTAAACTATTTCAATTTGAATGTATAGAACAGTAAACCAGTACAATTTTGAAGCTTTTTAAATATTTTGAAAGGTTTCAAGACAATGAAACAATGTTATCAACAACTCTGGGAAAGATGAAAACCTTTTATTTTGGAAAATTGATTTTAATAGAATATTTAAAAGATTTTAGAACATAAACAAATTTTTCTGAATAAATAACAATTTAACAATTATTATGTACTTCAAAAAAATTCGAGTAAGTTCAAGAGATATTTAGAAGTTTTTAAAATATTAAAAATACCTAATGGAGAATTTAGAAAGATTTCAAAAAATATAATAAAAAATTTAGATTCACGAAGATTTCGAACAAAAAATTTATGAGCTTCTTAGACATTTAAAAAGTTTCAAATGAATGCCAAAATTTATCAAGATTCCTAGGAAAGGAAGATTTTAAGGCAATTTTTTTAATTATGCAAGATTCATTTAAAGTTTTACGAAAAATTAGAATCATTATAAAAGACATTTAGAAGTTTTGAAAAAATTTGAAAAATACTTGAAAATTTGAAAAGATTTCAAAAACTGTAAAATAAAATGCAGATTTGTGAAGGTTTCAAAACTAAATTTGAAAGCTGTTTTTTTTCAAGAATTTCGAAAGAATTAAAGAGCATAAGAAGATTTTGTTGAATGTTTGGAAAACTTTACGTGATTTTCTAATTTTTGAAAATTGAGAGAAAACTTAAAAAGATTTAGAAACAAATTTTGATGTATCTATATGAAAATTTAACAATAATTAATTTGCAACTAAAATACCTTAACTTTTAATTGAAAAAGTGCTATATTTAAGATAAAAATTGGTACTCTTTCAATTTTTACTGTTTCTAACTCGAAATTGCTCAACGTGATCTAATTTTGCGGATTTACAAATTTTTTCATTCATGTTAAGTGCTTCCATTTTATATGTGTAAATTATGGAGTGTTTGAATTAACCAATTTTCAAGTTTAATTTTAGAAGTTCAAAATTCAAATGAGTTCCAATTTGAATATTTTAATTAAAAGTTTAGTTTTTATAAATTCGAGCGGAAAAATTGTTAGTATCAAGAGGTCGGAACTTACGATGACAAATTGTGAATCGGGAAAACCTGGGAATTTTGTTTTCTCGATTAAATCAGCCACCCTGTCTTTCATAAACTTGGTTAGTCGTCCTGAATTTTCGGGACGACTAGTCCATCCCTTTTTCAAACTCTCCAAATTTTTCGGAATGAGTAACCTCAACCTAAATTATTCACAAAATTGTATTTTTTTATCGATATGATCGATATTTTCTTTTTCATCCGCCAGCATGTTGATTAACTCTTGATTCGATAGCATTGGCGTTAGAGCATATTCGTCCCACTCCAACCATGCGTTTATTTCATTTTCTTGAAGATCCTCGTAGCTTTCAATTCTACGAATAACAGACAGATTGTTTTGATTACTTTCTGCGACAGGAATCTCTATTTCTTCAACCGTTTCTTCATTCATCTTATCGATCGTGATTCCCTGTTCTTTAAACTGAACTTTAGATAGTAGAGGTTTCCAGCACTTTGCCACAGTGCTTGGTGAAACGTTCTGCCAAGCATCGTTCAGCCAATAAATGGCATTTTTCATCGTTACAGTTTTCATGGCTTCAATGACATTGAATTTCGAATCTTGTTCAAGTAAAATGGTGCGAAGAAGCAGACTGGCATAACCTTTTTTCGTGTTTTCAATTATGCCTTGATCCATAGGTTGGAAGATGGAGGTCGTATTCGGTGGTAAGAAGTGGACTCTGATGCCTTCAACTGAAAGCACATCTGATGCGGGGTGAGCTGAACAGTTTTCCAATAAAAGTAATGCTTTCGTAGGCAATTTTCTTTCTTTCAGAAACTTTTGTATTGCGGGAACAAAATGTTCTTTGAACCACGATTCGACAATAGAACGAGTCATCCACGCATTCTTTTGACTCTTACAGATGGCTGGTAGATTGTCTGGTGCAACGGTTTTCAATGCTCTAGGTTTTTCTGATTTCCCTATGACAAGTAAGGGCAACTTTGGGGAGCCATCAGCATTACTGCAAACCATTACAGTAATGCGCCCTTTATTTTGCTTTAGGCCTGTCGCACCATGCTCCTCCCCGTCTGCAAGTGTTCTTCGTGGGAGAACATTTACAATAGATTGCTGCCTCGTCTCCATTAATAATTTGACATGGCAATAAATTATCTTTTAATATTATTTCTGCTATTTTGGCTTTGAATTCTTCTGCAGCCTTCACATCAAAAACGAGAAATAAGAGAATGAAATAAATCAATAATAATAAATAAAATTTAGAAAAAAATACAAAGAGAATTCTAATTTTAACAATACCTTTTAAAATAGGTCCCGAAACTGGCAATCCTCTCAGTCTCATATTAACAAACCACAAGTGTAAGACTCATGCATCTTGTCGTTTGGATTTTCTTGAAGTCGTTTTGTTTTACGACCTCTTTCGTTGCCTTTCTCTATATGAGACCGTTTTTTCTTCCACATAAAAACGGTACTGGAATCAATGCCATATTTGGAGCTTATTTCCTTCGTTGAAATCTCTTCGTCTAGTTTCTTTAAAATTTCCATTTTCTTTTCTGCGTCAAGATTAGGCAATTTCCTATTTGTGACGTTTCCAGAATATTCATCAGTCTTGGATTTATTCACACTTTGAAGGACATTTTTGCTCATAGCTCCTTCAATCTCAGGAAGTAATTTAATTGCTGAAAATATGGACGTCAATCATTCTTAAGGATGTAAATAATTCGAGCCTTTTCTCTTTCAGTATTACATGCAAGAAATTCGTAAAGTTTGTTTTTGACTATTTCAAGCTTATTTTGAATTAACTTTCTAGTACAAATTTTATTTGGAGGACTTGCATGTTGGTGGCGAAAATGAGAACGTGTTTGGTGACAGGTAGTGAGAGGATTTTACGGAATTTGTGTGGAAGGTGTGAGTGGAGTGTGACGGTGGAAGCCCAGGAGGTGAGTAGAGTTGTGTGGGGTGAATTGGGGAGATGAAAAGTGTTTTTTGGCGTGGGAGTGAGGCGAGATTTAGGTAGATAGAGAAAGTGAGGTTACGGTGGCAAGGAGTCGGAGGAGTTTCTGGTCAGGAGTCTTGGGCCTTTTAGGGGCCAAGGGTTAGGGGATGTTAAGGCAGAGAAAGGGGTGTCTGCAGGGACTGTGAGGAATAGAAAAGAAAAAAAAAAGAAAGGAAATAAAGGGAAAATTTGGCGGCGAGTCTTCAGAGACATCTGTTAGCTGCGGTGGGGACTGCATGGAGAGGTCACAGTTACCAACGGCAGAGCGGGGGGGAAGCAGTGAGAGTGCTGTCAGTGCTGCTAGTGAAATAGACGGGGAGGAAATTTTCCACGTGCCACGACGGACAACAGCGCGTGGGTCAGTGTCAAGTAGCGCGTCGGGGAGAGGGAGAGGGCGGAACGGTGGGAACGAAGGAAGCGAGAAGGTAAGGGAGAGAGAGAGTTGAGCACAAGAGACGGGGGGATCTCTCGAAGAGGAAGAGAGACAGCCGAGAGAGTTCGGACAAAATCGAATTGGAGAGTCCTTTTAAAAAAGCGTGAGAACACCTAGGTCACCGCCCCCCGAATGGAAGGAATGGCAGAACAGGAGGCTTTCGGGATGCTGGTAGGCGTGGTCAGGGGGCTGAGGGAGGACGTGAGGACGACTAAGGAGCAGATAGAAGGCATGAGGGAGGACTTTAGAATCAGTGATGAGGAATGGGAAAAGGAAATGTAAGAGCTGAGGAAGAGAGTAGAAGGCTTAGAGAGCGAGATAAAAGAGAAGGAAGTTAAAATAAAAGGACGGAATTGGAAGTAGGAGACGGGAGTGGGGGAAGTGAGATCAAAGGTATTTGGGAGAGGGTAGAGAATATGATAAAAGATAAAGTAGGAGAGCGTAGGAATGAAAAGGAGGAGAGGGCGGATAGGGAGAGAATAAGGGCAATAGAGTTGAGACTGGAGAGAAAAGAAAAAGCAGACAGGAGAAATAATATTGTGATAAGAGGATTGAAACTAAAGAGTGGTGAAGAAAGGGAGGGCGTGCAAGTGTTGCTACAGAGCATAGGGTGGGCTAAAGGCAGGGTAGGGAAAATTAAGTGGGGGGGGGGAGGAAGGAGAAAGAAGTGGCGGTTGTGGAGTTGGAGAGCTAGGAAGAAAAGTTGGTGGTAATTCGAAATAAGAACAGAATACAGAATGAGGGAGTTTTGATCGATCGCGATTTGACGAGAAAGAAAAAGGATGTGCAGAAAATTCTGTATGACAGGGCTAGGAGGGAGAGGAGTGAAGGGAGATCGGCGAAGGTAGGATAACGAAAAATAAAAATAGACGAGAAAATGTGGGTGTGAGATGAGGAGGAAGAGGTGTTGAAGGAAGTGCAGGGGGATTTGTTCCGTAAGAAGTAGGGGGTGGGGGTAATGCAGGGTAGAGGAGTAGTGAAGATGCTGTACTGAACGTAGCAGGGTTAAGGAAGAAGGACGAGGAGTTCTGGCGGTATATGCGAGAATTTCATGTTGTGGGACTGGTAGAGACGTGGGTAGAAAGAAAGGAATGGGATAGAATAGAGCCAGAGCTGCCATGGGGGTGTAGGTGGAGACTCCAGGAGGCGGTCAGAGTAAAGAAGAAAGGAAGGGCCTGTGAAGGAATTATAACCGGGGTTAGAGATGGATTAGAGGAAAATGTTCATGGAGAGAAAGAGGAGGAGGGAGTGCAAATGAGGGAAGTAAAAATAGGAGGGATAACGTGTAAGTTTGTGACAGTGTACAATAAGGATGGGATGGAAAGAATTGAAGAAAGTATGGAAGACCTGCTGGGTGAAAGAAAGGAGGTTATAATGGTACTGGTTGGGGACTTCAATGCGAGGATGGGGAGCGAAGGGGGACTTTACAAGAAAGGGGAGAGATTCGGGACTGGATGGAGGATAGAGGCTGAGCGGTGGCGAATGGTATGGCAGGTAGGGACGAAGAGGGTGAATACACATATCTGAGTAAGGTAGGAGTATCGGTGATAGACTATGTGGTTATGAATATGCAAGGATGGGAGGAGACGGAAAAATTCGCAGTAGAGAGGAGGGTGGAATCAGAACATTAGCCATTAAGTCTGTGGATAAGAGAAGAGAGTGGCGGAAGACAATTCGGGGAAGAAGAAGGCAGCTAGGAAATGTACGCTTTGGAGGGGAGTCGGTGGAAGAGATATGGGAGGATCTGAAAGAGAAGGTGAAAGGGTGTGTGCAAAAGAAGGTATTCAAAAAGAAGAAGAAAGAAATGGTGAAGCCGTGGTGGGATAGGGAATATAAATAGATAAAAGGAAGGTGAAGAGGAAGTACAAGTTAGCGGATGTTAAGACAGAGGGGGACGTCTAAAAGACAATAAATAAGCTTAGGAAGCGTAGGGTGTCGGTCGGCGAGAAGATAGGAAGTGAGGAGTGGAGGGAATTTTTTAAAGAATCATTCCAGGGCTCAGATTCAAGGAAGACGGATGGGGCAAGTAGAAGAACGGAGAAGACAGAGATGGAGGAGATGAATGACGAGGAGATAGGGGAGCAGATAAGGAATTTGAAGAGGTCGAAAGCAGCAGGGCTGGATGGGGTAGAGAACGAAGCATGGCTATTTAGTACACAAGAGGTTAGGAAGAGGCTGAAGGAGGTGGTGAACAAAGTATGGAGGGGCGAGGGATTCCCAGGAGAGTGGAAAGAAGGATTAATAGTGCGACAGTATAAGAAAGGAGATAGAGATACTCAGGAAAATTATAGAGGGATTACGCTAATGAATACGGCGTATAAAGTATACGCGATGGTGGTGGCAGAGAGACTGCAGAAGAATGTCGAGGGGAAAGGAATATTGCTGGAGACGCAGGCGGGAATTAGGGCGGGTAGGAGTACTATCGACAATATCTACGTTCTACAGCACGTGGTGGACAGAGAATTAGCGAAGAAGGGGACGAGAATGTACGTGTTTTTTGTGGATCTCAAACGCGCGTTTCCGTCGGCGGAGAGGGGGAGGTTGTGGGAGGCGACGGAGGATAAGGGAGTAGAGAGAGTTAAATAGCTGACAAATAGCGAGGAGGCCTTAAAGGAGATGATGAAGAGGTTGGGAAGATACCTGTATAAGAAGGGGTTAGAGCTGAATGCGGAAAGGTCCAAGGTTATGGTGTTCAGAAATAGAGGGGGAAGGGATAAGTGAGGAGAGTGGAAGTGGAAGGGAAAGCAGGTGCAGGAGGTGGAAGAGTTCGTGTACTTGGGCTTCGTGTTTCGGAAGAATGGGGGAGTGGATGGTCACATAAAAGAGAAAGTGATTTATCTGATTTGTCTTTGTATTTAAAACATTTGTTGTATTATTATGTAATTTTGTATTTTTTGTAAATTTCTATTTTTAAATTGAGCAAAATGAAGACTTTGGTTTGTCTATTATCGAAAAAAATAACTAATGCTTCCTCTATGAGGAAGCAAATACATTTGCTAACGGGGAGCAAAGTGCTCGTGAAATGAGCACCATATAATCATAAAAACAAACAAAGTGGAAGCACTCGAGATCGAATTCACAGCTAGTTTTTTATTGTCTTGATTGTTTTATTGTATTTTGTTGATCCTACTGTTTACGTTGGTCAGATTGATTTCATTTTTTTATTGAAACATAGAATCGAATAAATGATTAAAAATCAATAAATTGAGTAGAATCACTAAAATGAATATAAGCGATTTTTTATCAACAAACTCAATAAAATAAACAACATCAACCAAATCAATAGAATCAAAACAATAAAAAAAACAACATTATCAATAAAATCACTAAAATCAGTAAACTTTTGATTTTATTGATAATAAATTGATTTTAGTATTTTATTCAATTTATTGATGTCATTCATTCATTTGATTGTATTTTTTAATAAAAAATTCAAATATTTACAATGAGAAAAAGCAATAAGTCAAACAAAATCAATAGAATCAAATCAGCATAATCAATAGAATCAATAGAAGCAATAAAATACACCAATTAAAGCAATAAAATCAATAAATTGAATAAAATCACTAAATTCCACTGAAATCAGTAAAATTTTGATTGTTTTGATAATGATTTGATTTTAGTATTTTATTCGATTTATTGACTACATTGAATCATTTTATTGTATTTTTGAATAGAAAAGTCAAATATTTACAATAAAAAAAATGAATAAATTGAACAGAATCAATCAAATCCATCAAACCAACAAAATCAGTAGAATCAATAAAATATAATAAATCAATCAAAACAATAAAAAAAAATCAATGAAGTCAATAACATTTTGATCTTATTGATGTTGTTTTTTGTATTGATTTTGTTGATAATGAATTTGTTTCATCGATCCTAGTAATCTTATTCAATTTATTCATTTTATCGATTCATTCGATTATATTTTTTGGTAAAAAGAATCGAACATTTATACTGATTTTTTTCATTTTATTGAAAAATATAATGAAATAAGTCAATAAAATGAATAAATTGAATAAAGTCACTCTAAACAAAAAAAATCAAATTATTATCAATAAAAGAAGATAAATTTTCATTCATTTTAATCATTTTCATTTCATCATTTTCATTCAATCATTCATTCAATGAAATCGATAAAATCAATGCAATACAAAAATCAATAATATCAATAAAATCAATGAATTGAATAAAATCACTAAAATGAGTAAAATTTTGATTTCATTTATTGTAATTTGATTTCATTGATTTTAGTGATTTTATTCAATTTATTGATTTTATTGATGTACTCCATTGTATTTTGTAATAAAATAAAGAAAATCAATATATATATATATATATATTTGATTTTTTTATTGAAAAAAAAAACAATCAAATGAGTCAACAAAATCAATAAATTGAATGAAATCACTAAAATCAATAGAATCAATTTATTATCAATCAAATGAACAACATCAATAACATCAACCAAATCAATCAAATAAAATGTATACTGGTTTCACTGATTTCACTGATTTCATTGATTTTATTGATTATATTGATTTTATTGATTTGATCTGTTCGATTCATTTTATCCGTTTTATTAATTTTATTGATATTTTATTGAAGGATAATGGGAATTTTTTGGCATCCCCACCCTCCAAAATCTTATCACAAAAGAGGTTCTTGTTGCTCCACCCTATTCAAAAAATATTCACATTCATCAGCAACAAATTTTGATAACTTCACAAATAACTAGTTTTTATAATATCGGAAATCACGGAATTTATGCATGAATCAAAGAAATGATTGGTAAGAAAGATCAATAGAGTGATACAAATATTTTTGGGTCAAAAATAATAATTTTTGTATTCCTCAAATATATCTTCGAAACTCTTCATTATTGCTTTTATTATATTTATGCATATTCACGGTAATCTATTGAAAAAAAAGAATTAGAAACAAAAAACAATTTAAAAAAGTACAAGGACGGGAACGCATGACGGCAGAGTCTGTAGCCTAGAACCTAGACTATTGCCCTGACGCTGCTTACTCTATCGACATGTAATTCAAATCCATAGTAAATCTGCGCGCATCTCTTGTTCTTGTTCGGACTTCAGAGCATTGAAGCGTGAATTTGATAGCTGGTTTGCATGCTGCGTTTGCTTTGCTGCTTATTACTACAGTTTATGGTCACATGCACAAGACACCTTAATTTTGTACCCTTTTTCCTCCACTTCGCAACGTATTTCGCAAAATTAAGGTTCACCATCAAGTTGTAGGTCTTCGGATATTTGATGACGTCTGATAATGTTTCTGTGATCTATTATTTCCTTGAAAATAATCTCGCAAAACCACGGATATTTGACAAATTTTCTTTCTTTCGTCCTCAAGTACTTGGGAAAAAATATTTATGAAGTCAGTGCCGTAACAATCAAGAAAAAAATTAAAAGTCGGATTCAACCAGCACCCTTAAATACCAACATTAAAAATTAAAAAATTCAGTGAATAGCCAATTTTGATTCCTGGGTATTGGCGATTTTTTCCCAAGTGCATTTTGGTCACTGAAAAATGAGGGTAAATTAAATATGAATAATCTCTTAGAAAATAACTGTTTTAAACCCGAAAAAAATTGATACTTTTTTGACCTCCAGGTATGTAACAAAGTTTTAACTTTCGAAAATTTAAAAACTCTGCTAACAAGAAATTAAAAAAAAAAAACATTTTTTAGCGCGAATAACTGAAGTTCATGCAAAGACATTATATATATATATATATATATAAAATAAAGTTAAACAACCACCGCAGGGTACCACTAAGAGCAACTGCCATCTAAAAAAAAAAAAAGATGTCAATAGCCCCCAGTGGAACCGCGGTAAAATACACCTATGGCCACGTCTCACATCCGTGAGATGGGTGGTCACAGGGCACGACGAAATCACAACGACAGGCCGGCGAAACCCTCGTGTGTCTTGAGGACACGAAGCGACCCAAGGATGACAGCTTTCTGCATCCATCTCGCAAGTGCCTTGGCATATTTTTGGCACGCGGGTATGGCTTTGAGGTTACGAACCAGTGATAGTTTAGCACCTCCGAGAGCACCTATCACAAGGACAATTACTCGTACCGAATATTTTGGGTACAGTCGTTGCAGCTCTCTTTTAAGGTCTTGATACCTCTCCTCTTTTTCTTTCTCCTTTGCAGTGATATTGTATTCGGACGGAGCCGAGAATTCGATCACGAATATAGTTCGTTTCTCGAAGTCTTGGAGAACAATGTCAGGCCTCGAGTGCGCAACGGAGACTGCTGCCCGAAAATCATAGTTCCAGAAAATCTGGCACTTCTCGTTTCGGACAATTGACTCTATATCCTTTGGAGCGTTCGGCAGGGCAGGGTCGCGACCAACACCATAAGAGCGACAAAGGTGGTAATAAAGTACTCTTAGGGCCGCGTTATGTCTATAGATATACGTTGTTCCTGCGTGGGTTGGACACCCCGATAGTATGTGTTCTAGGTACTCAGCGTGTGCATGACACGCTCTGCACCTATCACTGGGAACTTCTTGACATAAAATGCGGTGACGGTATGCTAAGGTGGAGATGACACCGTCCTGGCATGCGAAAATAAAGCCCTCTGTACCTGAATTGAGCCCTGATGATTTGAGGAAAGCAAAAGTTTGCTCCTTCGACAAGGACTGTTTTTCTACATTTCTGTAAAAGTTTCCGTGCATATGCTTGTCGAGTAGCTCTTGGTGAAATTTTCCAACCTCTGCTTTCTTCACTTCGGCTTTTAGACGTGAAGCATCTAGATGGAGTAATGCACTTTCCTCACTTCTGATATTAAAATTCAGGCCAAGGGTCTCGGCAGCTTGCTCCGCGGCTTTGTAAAGGAACGCTCCTTCGCCAATCATCTCGTGGTTTCTGACCATCTTTAGGAGAGGATCTCTGCCATTTGCAACGATGTAAGCTGTACTCAAAATAATTCGGTTATGAAGACACTGGAGATTCAGAAGTCCGCGTCCGCCTTGACGGCGTGAAATGTATAATCGCGGAACTGACGAATTGATATGCAAGCTTTTACGCATATGCATGATCTTACGCGTGGTGACATCAAGGGCCTTAAGCTCGTTCTTCGTCCATTGAACCACCCCAAACGAGTAGAGTAGGACCGGGACGGCAAGCATGTTAGTCGCAGATACCTTGTTCAACGCCGACAGATTGGAAGACCAAATCTGTCGAAGAAGATGCTTGTATCTGCTTCGGAGAGACTCCTTCACTGATGTTACGTCCTGAATGCGGCTTTGAGGCACGCCCAGGTATGTATAGGTCTCTCCAGTGTTAAGATGTCTAATAACACTTATATC
>CAKNXH010060744.1:0-14637 GCA_932178445.1 Andricus quercusramuli
TTCGTTGCGCCCGGTGACTTCTGATTGGTCGCGAGAAGTCTAGTGAAACTCTCGACCAATAAGGTAGCTTATACTGTTGTATTACGCATCCGGTGGCTCCGGATTGGTTGTGATAATTCTTGCCACCAATCAGAAATTAGCGGTTCCCTTGATACCCGTGCGAGGAATATAGCGGACGGACAGATACTCTCCTTCAACGTATGCCTGATGATCAACATTCCTACAAGCAATTTCTTACGGCAATCCCATGATTCCCGCACATTTTGACTTCACCAAGAATTGGCCATCCTGTGCTTACTTTTTGAGGCGTAAACTGCGAAATTTTTATACAGTTTTGCACAAATTAAATTTTAAACACTTTTGTTAACGACAAAGAGAGTCCGAAACTGAAGATGATAAAAATAATTACAATCAGGTAGAATCCTCATTGTTACCAACCTACTAAGTTTGCTGATGAAAAAGAAGGTTTCAACTTGGTAACAGGATTCTTTACTCCACTCAACAAAAAAACAAATATCTCCTTCGTTAATTTATCTTTATGAGGCTTGTCAATTGTTCTCAAAATGCATTGTTAACTATCCTTGACTTTTTGTTTTTCTTAGGACAAATGTTTCGCCCTTACAGAAGAGCGTCTACTGTTAGTATTTCAATTTTTATACTCTATAATATAATTTTTTTACAGTTTGAGGGTTTATGGTACGACGTGCGCAGAATTGCCGCAGCACCTGACCGGCAAGGAACCTGCGAAGCGGTCAGATACAAAGCTAACGCAGGTGGTTCTCTAAATGTGGATGTCCGTTGGCTCGACGCACAGTAAGTTAAATCACATTCTGGAATATTATATGCAAATAAAGTAAATTCTGAAGAAAAAAAATTCAGAAACATTCTTGGTTTCTAAAGAAATGACTTTATTATATGCAAACAAAGTCTTTCTCATAAAATTCACATTTAAATAATTCCCTGTTTTTTTCTGAAACTGTCGCGTACCATCTCCTGAATTTAGAACCCGTGTATTGCTCGAATTTTGATTTCTTAAAAGAAATTCTTTATGTGATAAGATGCTTCTTTTCATTTTCATTACACCTTTTATCAGTACTTTTATCATTGTTTGGTTACATTTTATTATTAGCAGAAGTACCATACCCAAACTAACGGGCACGATCAAACCCAGTGGCGCTAAGACCACAGCACAACTGACTGTCAAACTTGGAAAAAAATTTGCTGAATACACTATTTTCCACCTCGCAGACTCATTCTTTGGCGTTTACTCTTGCCTTGACAAGTAAGATGTGGACTAATTATTAATTATATTAAAGAATATGTAACAACATAAAATATTCAACGAAGACTTATTTTTCATGATTGTTGAGTTTTTCTTCATTACAGTTATACAGTCCTCTATGATGATTATTTAATAATAAGATGATTAACGAATAAATAAGATGAATATATAAGATGATTATTTATTTTCAGGAAAGCTTATGTTTGGGTTTTTGCAAGAAAACAAGAGATAGACGATAAAGCGCTCCTGCCTGTCACCAAAGCTATGACCGACGCCGGGCTGAAGGACAAATCATTGCAAAAATCGCCTCAAGCACGCTGCCCAGATGTTTTCTACATAAACTGGTGATAAACTTATAATGGAATATTCCTTGAAACAAAATTTGTACATGTGAAGAATAAATCCAAATTATTGTCTGCTACCACGTTTATAATTGTGAATAAACTTAAACTTTGAAATGCAAGCAAATATATGTAGTTGTATAATAATTTTTACAATTATTTTTCTGAATTAAATATGGAATTCGCCTATAATTTATGTGTTCAAATATTGTAAAAATGAACTCAACCCATTAAGCTAAATAAGCAGGGGTTTTTATAATACCTTGGAGTAAAGAAGTAAAATAAGAATTTAAATATTATTTTTGATGAATAATATATGTAAGGGGCTGATCCGTGGGTTCTTGTCACTGCTCGGTGGGTTCCTGTCACCACTAGGCAGCGCGTCCTCGGGTTGCGGATAGAGGAACGGCCTATTAGGGGTTAGCTGCGCATACAAGAATAAGCAGTCGCGGACAGCCGATAGGAACCAGTCGTGGGTGTGGTGAGCCCAGCCAAAGATATTGGCCTAGCACTGGTAGAAAATAGGTACATAACGACCAGTGCTTGGGAGGACCCACCCATTCACGTTCATACGCAATGGGTGGGTCCTGGCAAGCCGATGTGCAGCGTGTATGCACCTAGAAACAATACGCGAACCAAAACCGCAGCGATGACACTGCCCGCAAGGGATGTGTGGAATGATTCGCCTGTATAGGGCCAAAGGGGTACTGATGCCAATAGGCGCGCTCCCTTGCAGGGGGATGTTAGGATACGAGGATGAAACTGTAATGTGTCTGACGACAAGTTGACATGGTCCTTGTCAGAGTCGAATAGCTCCCATACTTAGACCTAGGGAGGTATGGGGTTATCACTCCTAGGACAGTGGACTCATCTACGATCGGAATAGGATCCTAACGTGCGGATTATCTTGAAACTACCATGGCTAACTTGCAAAAACAAAAAAAACTACAGTTAAAGATCTACGGGTGGGAACTCTAAACGCGCGTAGTCTATATACTGGCGGATTTAGCGAACTCATTAAGATAGCAAATGATTATAAAACTGACTTAATAGCACTTCAAAAAACCTGCTGGCCGGGAGATTTCGCGTCAGTTTCTAAGGATAACCATACTTTTCACTATGGGGGAGCTAAGGGGCGTACACTGGGAACCGGTTTTCTTATTAATAAACGAATTTCGCAAGCGGTTATCGACATGCAAATCATCAACGATCGGTTATCATACATTGTACTAAAGAGTAATTTCAGCAAACAGGTATTAATCAATGTGTACTGCCCCACCGAGGACAAAGACGAAGAAACTAAAGATCTTTTTTACGAAACAATCGAGCAGGTTTTTGACAAGTTCTTAACGTTTGACGCAAAAATAGTATTGGAACCTCGTTGTCAAAAGCACATATCTCAAGCATAAAAATATACATAAGGCCACCTGGACATCACCAGATGCTATCACTCACAATCAGATTGATCACGTTCTAATTGACAGAAGACGCCATACAAACATTCTCGATATAAGATCGTATAGGGGAGTGGACTAAAATTCAGACCATGTTCTCGCGATAGTAAAACTAAGATCTAGGCTGGCGTTAAATAAGAAAACAAGCCGTACAGATCCAACAGTTTGTTTCAATATAGATAAGTTCAAAACAGCAACAGAAACATTAAATTATCAAGTTGAGATTTCTAATAGTTTTGACGCTCTCCAAGAACAGAGAGACGATAACAATAATCACGAGGAGGACCCGGAAACCCTGTGGAGCAATATGAAAAAGGCGATAAAGGCAGCCGCGAAACTTACGATAGGTTTAAAGGAAGTAACCAAAAGCAAACCATGGTTTGACGAAGAGTGCAAACTCTGATTTGAAAAACGTCGGAAGGCCAGATTAAGTAGTCTACAAAATAAGTGCGATCAAACACATAAGAAGTATTTCAAGATTAGTGAAAGTACAAATAGGCTTTTTAGATCCAAGAAAAGGGAGTGGGAAAAGAATAAAATACTAGCAATAGAGACACATAATAAACGAAATAACCCGCGCGAGATGTACAGGGGAATCAATTTTATAAGGAAAGGCTTTCAAAGTAGAACGGCAGTAATGAGGGACGAAAATGGCAATCTAGTAGCCGATGCGACAGAGAGACGGAATTTATGGAAATACTACTTCAATAAACTATTAAATGTACGCGAAGCCCCCGTTGAAGGTAATTTTGGCGAAGTCCTCACTGCTGATCTGTTAATTGATGATCCTGCTGATATAGAAATAGAAATGGCCATAAAGAAGTTGAAAAATAACAAAGCCGCGGGCATCGACGACCTACCGTCAGAACTGATAAAAAATGGAGGCCCTTGCCTCACAAGGCAAATTCGTAAATTAATACGTGCAGTTTGGAAAAAGAGAACACCTGCCAAAGGAATGGAATACCTCCATTATTATTCCTATCTTTAAAAAAGGGGATGAAACGAAATGTAAAAAGTATCGGCGAATTTCACTTGTGCCTTCGTGTTATAAGATCCTGTCCAATGTAATCTTAGGCAGACTAACTCCTTTCGCCGAGGAAATCATTGGGGATTACCAGTGTGGATTCCGCCGAAACCGATCTACAAGCGATCAAATGTTTACAATTAGACAACTGCTAGAAAAACATGGGAATTCAAAGAAGTAGTGCATCAGCTATTCATCGATTTCAAAAAAGCCTACGACTCTATTATACGCGTACGAATGTACTGGATCCTAGAGTTCTTGGATGTACCAAGAAAGTTGGTTAGACTTATCGAAATTTGCTTACTTAGTTTTGGAGTACACAGTTAGGCAAGTGCAGGCGAATCCGACTGGTGCTACCCTCAATGGGATAATACAAATTCTTGGATATGCGGATGATCTCGACTTACTAGGGGATGATAAAGAGACGGTAGCTAAAAATGGAGAAATCTTGATCACAAAAGCCAAAGATATTGGCTTGGAAGTTACCGAATCGAAGACAAAATATATGACCGTCGTCAGATCCGAACAAAGTAATCAAGACGGGGATCTAATGCCCGGAAATATGAAATTCGAATGGGTTGACGAGTTTGAATACCTCGGGTCTATTATAACTAGCGAAAATAAGATTAAAACGGAATTCAACACGCGGCTGCACGCTGGCAATGGGTGCTATTATACAGCAAACACGCTACTAAAATCGCGATCGCTATCTAGAAACATCAAAGTGAGAATTTACAAATCGATAATAATTCCGGTCGTCATGTACGGATGTGAAACGTGGGCGCTGACGAAAGGAGAAGAGAATAGGTTTAGAGTTTTCGAGAATAAAGTACTTACAAAAATCTATGGTCCAAAAAGGGGCGAAGAGACAGGTGAATGGAGAAAACTGCATAATGGTGAGCTTCATGCTCTCTACGGGTCAGCAAACATTAATAAAGTAATGAAAGCGCGTAAATTAAGATGGGCGGGGCATGTAGCAAGAACGAGAAATGAAAGAATGGTGGCGCAAGTTTTAAGAGGGAAAGAGATTGGTAAGAGACCTCTAGGCAGACCGAGAAACAGATGGGAGAAAAATGTAAGGGATGATCTAAAAGAACTAGCACATGATTACTTAAACTGGATGGAGGATGCACAGGATAGAGATGTGTGGCGGTCTCGGGTTAGTGAGGAAATGAACTTTCGAGTCCAAACTGCTAATCTATAATAAAAATAATAATATAGGTAACGGGTACAATTTTAAAATACTTCGACAAAAAGTGTCTATTCTACAGTTTTTGAGGTTGCTGCTCTCGTAATGTTGTCTTTTTTGGGATGGAACGCTACAGGCAGTGCCCATTCGATCGATTTCTACCTGCTTAATTTTGAAAATTTATCCTTTTTACTTGAAAATTCATGTATTTTGTTAAAAATTCATCGTGTACTACAAAAATTTCGGTCTGTCTTAGGGATTTTGTCAATCTTCTGGAAGTGGAAGTCGTAACTAGATAAATCTAAAGAAACAGTTTTAGAAATAAATCATTTTCAATGCCAGAGAACCCAAAATAAGAAAGGTGAAATTTTTCTTCCACACTGACATGAGATTCAAAATTTTCTTAAACATTCCTCATTTTTGAAATATTTTGTGCTTCATGAAGAATCTGGGTTAATTAAAAATGCTTTAGAGTATTTTTAACAATTGGAATCAATTATCAAGAGCTCAGAAAAGTGTCAAAAGATTTCGAATGATTTGAAATATTTTGGGGAATTATAGAACGTTCGAAAGAAGTTTTAAATGATTTTAATAATTTGAAGCGATTTCAAAGGGTTTCATACCCTTAGAATGATAAATCAAACAAGAATCAATTTAAATGTAAAATTGTTTTATTTTGTTTTAGAAAGATCATAAATTGACAAAGAAGGATGACTAGCAAACCGAGAATTCGGGAAAACCCAAGAATTGGGTTTTTCTGCAATGAGAACATTCAAAAGGATTTCAAAACATTTTAGAAGATTTCAAAATTTCCAGAATAAAAATCCGGAAGATTTCAAAGAGATTTCTCTGATTTTGCGGAATCTTTAAAAGTTTGGGAAAAATTTTTTTGAAAAATACTTGAAGGATTTTAGGAGCCTAGAAAATAATAATTCGGAAATCATTTAATTTTAGCAAGAATTTTCATCAAAATTGTAGGGTTCGAAAGGTTTTGAAAACAAATTGAAAAGCTTTTTAAAAATATTGAAACACTTTGGCAGAGAAAAAGTTGGAAAGATACTGGAAATTTTTTTAATGATTTTCAATTTGAGAAAACTTTAATTCATTAGGAACATCGAAAATGATCTAAGAATATTCCAAAAGATTTCTAAAAGTTTTAGATATTTTCTGGGGGTTTCTTCAATTTTGATATTTTGTTCAAACTTTTAGGGAGAAATCGAGTCCGTACAAAAGATTTGGAGGAATTTTAGAAGTTTTGAAGCGACTTGACATAGAAGATTCTGAAATAATTTTTTCAATGTTTCAGAGTTTAAAAATATGTTCAGCATACTGTTTTGTTCGAAAAGATATTAGGTAGTTTTATGTATTTTGAAAGGATTAAAAAATAACTTGATACGGTAATTTATGAAATAATTAAATAACATTTTTCCAGAACATAGAAAGTTCTGAAGAGAACAACCAATGTTCTTTAAACCTCAGGAAAAAATATTTTTAAATAATTTTTTATTTAAAAAAAAGAATTCTACGTAAAAGTTGAACAAGATCTCTAAGCAATTTTGTAATCATTTTCTGAAATTTCAAAGATGAAAGACAAATATTGCAATTTTACAAAATTATGAAGTTTAAGAAAAATCACGTACGCTTAGAAGGTATTCTAAGAGTTTTTCGGAAATTTGAAAAATTCTGAGCAAAATGTCGATTGCTGAAGATTATAAAAAAATTAGAATTCTTTCAAGAATTGTATAAGGTCTCGAGAGAAGAAAAACATTTGCTCAAACATTTGCTTCGCGCTCGGCTCGCTAGTTTGAGCGCGCCTAGGGCGCGCGACTGTTGGTTCTCGCGCTTCGCGCTCGATAATATATTTATCTCGCGCTTCGCGCTCGATCACGTATTTACCTCACGCTACGCGCTCGGTCTTTGTACTTCCCCACGTTTATACAAAATGTTTGACAATTAAATGTAAAATCTTCGACAGTAGTAATTTAGTGATTGTGAATTCTCTTTTGTAAAAGATCCTTCGGCTTGAATTAACACATTCTCATCATGTATCTCGTTCTTCGCACTCGAATAAAATTTTTCCAATACGCGAACTTTTCTATATTATGTTCAACTTATATATATCGAATGTATATGCTATATTCATATCTGTATATCTCGGCTCCAAACTGCTCATTCAGATATAGCAATATAAAGAACAAATTGTATTTTCCATGATTATTTTAATACTCGTTCCTTATTTTCCATTAATCTCTAAACGTTTTTACACAACTTTATCTTGTTCATTCGTAATGTTCTTTTTCAAGATTAAATCAAAAACTACACGTCCTATAAAAAAATGGATGAAAGCAAATTTATAGATATAATTTAGACGAACAAATTATGGCATCACCTTAAGACCGATTTTAAAACAAAACTGTAGTACGCATCTTTTAAAATCTTACGAATTGAAAATTGTAATATTCAATTCGTGTTTTTTTTTTAGAATATTTGAAAAACGTGATTTTTTATGAATATTGTGCCTCTGTTCGCAACTGCTGCATTGGACAGAAAAAAATAAAGCAACTGTATTTTATTATATGCTCTTCATTTGACAATAATTTTTTTTGCATTAATTTTACAAAGTGTACATAAACAAATTTGTTTTAGATAAATAAAGATATTTTCTTTTTGACAAAGACACACAGACAGACAGACACCGACGTAAAAACGATTTTTTCTGACTCAGGGTGCCTCAGAATGTCGACAGTTGATGGAATCAGCCAAAGTCATTTTTCACATGAAAACAATACCTTCTCGTTATGACGAGAATGTAATAAGCGAAGTTTTGATGAGAATGTGCACACTTATCGGGCTGATTTTTCACTGTTAATGACCTTTTTTACGAATAAAACAAAAACTACACATCCTATCAAAAAGTGATCAATAACAAATTTGTAGATCTTTTTTTACGCACAAATTTTGTTTAATCATGATTTGTCGTATCTTGCATAGTTTCGCCGTAAAACTGAATTTTTGTATTTTTAACTATTTTTTGTGCAATAAAAATGTGAATTTTCGATTTTCCGAGAAAATTCGAAAACTCCTCGAGATAATCTTTTAGGGCGTGCAAAAAGAAACATTTTCCTTGTCTTGACTTTTTTTCGTATCGTGCGTTTTTCGGATGAAAATGTTAATTTTCGTTTCTTTTTTTGGATTTTGCAAATGCTGTAACTCTGCAAATTTTCATTTTATCGGAAAATGTCATTGGAATAAATTGTTTGAATTTTCGATTTCTATGAGCGGCCTTATATATGATTTTCAAATTTTGAAAAAAAATGGTCCAAAAAATTTTCAAAATGCTCTCAATTTTTGAAGTTTTATCCAAAATGGCTGGCTAACGAACTTGACCTGTATTTTCGGACCACAAACCTGGCTGCAGAAGGAAATTTGAATAAAAAAATTCCTTCGAAAGTTATCGAGTCGTCAGACTACAGACAGACAGACATACAGACATACAGACCGACAGACAGGCATGTTCGTAAAAACCATTTTTTCTGACTCAGGGGGTATCAAAACGTGGACATTTGTCAAAAACCGGGGGGGTCAAATTTCGCACAAATCCAATACCTTCTCTAGACGAGAATGTAAAAATACAAATTTTCAAGTACCATGAGCATAAATGATTATTATTTTATTGTTTTAATCGTTAGAAATAGTATTGAGAACATTAAAACAATGAAATATTGTGAAAAAACACACACGAGATGAAAAAGAAATGAAATAAGCAAAGTTTCGATGATAAAACATTTGTCTTCATCCCTATCTCTAATATTGTAATCATTGACACTGATCGAATTTTTGTTATTATTGTCACTAATTTTACCATTGTTGATATTACTGCTAATATGAGTCTTATCATTGCAAGCGTCATTTATTGCAGTATATTGCAGCATCATTTTCATGATTGTCATCGTTCGAGAGAGTATTTGTGGCTATGATAAATTACACTGTAAAAACTAGGATTCGATTTAGAACTTAATTCGGTATTAAAACAGTTCACGCAAAAAAACAGTCCCACTTCAGTTTGATCCGCCAATTTAATAAAATAAGGTCGATTTGTGGATTGAAAAAGGCTTGAAATGAGGATCATCTGTCAATAACTGAATCTGATGAAACAAATTCTAATCTGTCAAGTTTAAAAACCAACGTAACCCATAGGGCTGAAGTTCGCGACGTCTGAGTGTGACGGTTCAACACTAATTTTTACGAATTTTTAATTTCATCTATTTTTTGTTTTTTGTAAGAGTGAAGTTCGGAACAATTGAAACAATGCACCCTCTGAATCAATTTAGTTCGCTATCTTGGATCATTTATCAATCTGAAGTTAGCAAACTAAACAAGACAGAAACCGGTACTAAAATAAGACTATTTGTCAGATCATATTTGAAGGCCCAAAAAAGGATCCCAGATAAAAATGAATGCCTAGTTTTTACTGTGTACTATATATATCTCAAAACTATAAAATAAATAATCGCAAGCTATATACGTACATGTCATTTTTGAACTATTGTATCATAAAACACTCTGAATTAGAATGTTGTCGTTGGGTCACAAGATCGCGAAGCCTTCACAGTCTTCACCCATTCTTGAACCACTTTGAATAATATTGTTCTCGTTCACTCAAAAAACCGAAAACCTTCGCAATTTGACCCATTTTCAATCCACTCTAAAGTAGAATTTTCACGTTGGGTCCCAAGCAGAATAAAAATTTGAAAAAAGTTCTCGTAGAATGCGTGCTCAACTACCTGGTGCGCGTTCCGGTGTACCCGGGTACTGGACTTACCATTTCGAGATGTGTCGGCTATCGGCAAACTAAAGATTTTAATTGTCAACACTGGCTAATGTTCTCTATCACTTACATGTTCTTAAAAATATCCATTTGTGTTTAGCGTGTCCTAAGCATGGGAGACGGAGACAAGCAAGGCTTTTCCATGCTATCATTCAGCCGTGTCCCATGCTTCAGCCAGATACTACCAAGTTGATTGACATTCCAACTTTTTTCACGCGGTCATTCTTATAGAGTCACAAAAAAACCCATAAGTAAAAATGTGAGTTTTGCAAGTTTTTGCCGCTAGTTATGATTTTTTGCGGATTTTCAAATCCAAATTGCTTCCATTACACAACATAATACTTTGAACAAATCATGCGATGTGCGAATAAATTGCTTAAAGAATTGATTATTGTTTAAGCAATTTCCACTTAGGGTAGAGTAAGAAAGTCTCAGTTTGTCCAATTTCCAACTATAGTAAGGTAAATAATTAATCCAAGAGAATGTTGTTATGAATAACTATGTTCGTTAATTTGCATAATCTATCACTTGACTGAGGAAAAATTGGGTGAAAACTTAAATATTTCCGAAGAAGCCGCAACTATGTAGCATCAACAAAGCGAAAGATAGTAAAAAAAAAAGATAATTTGTTTAAATAATTATTTTCGTTGAACTGAATTGACTGACATCTCACTGCGAGCGAAAGTAGATAAATGATTGAACATTTCAGAACAATAATGATAAATATTTTTGTTAACATGAATTAATTATTACCTCACTCTAATTGAAACTTGGACAGAAGGTGGAACACTTTTGAACAAACCGCGACTTTCTAACTCTATTCTAGGAGAAAATTGCTAAAACAATCAATTATTTGAAAAATGTGTTAAACTTCATTGGGCTTGAGCCACCTCTAAATATCATTTTTTTCAGAAGAAAAAAATGTATTTTTTTTTTGTGTGGATTCGAACAAATTTCCGGGCGATATAATTTTAGAAGAAATTGAGTAAAAAGAGATACGTAGAAGTTTTGAAACGAGTAAGAAATCATTAGAAATCATTAGTTTGCTTGACGAAAAATTCGTATAATTTAAAATTATTAGAAGGTTTAAAAATTTTGAAAGGATTAGAGAAGAATTTTCTTAAGATATATGGTGAAATTCTTTGTAATTTTTTAGGTTGAAAAATGAACTAATCATAATTTAAACTTAAAAAGTGAAAAAATTATTTATTGAATAAAATTTATTTCAGATCCAAATTTTTTTATTTATCGCCTCTTACGAATATTTTCAAAAGTACTGCCTATTATTGTATGAAAGATTGTTTCCACAAGAAAAAGATTCTCTACAACTTTCATTCATCCAATTTTTAAAAATGAGTAAATTAATATCAAATATTATTAGTCAAATATTTTTTCTCTTTCTGATGTTGTTTTTTGCCGATATTCGGCATCCTAAAATTAATTTTATCAAATTAGACGAGGCAAAGTTGGAGAGAATTTTTGTCTTGAGAAAACAAGCTACTATGAAATCTTATCATTTTAGTGACACGATAATAAAAGTAAAGCGATAAGAATCGAAGGTTCGGTCAAAAATAAAGAATTGGTTCCAGGTAATAATAGTTTTTCAATTTTGAAAATTTTTGAATGACAAAGAACTTTTTGTCTTCTCAAAAATAGTAACAAGAACGGGCACTACATGAAAACAAAAAATTTGTGAAGAGTGACATAGCTCACTTCCGTTGTCAGGGCAAATTCAAAACATTTTTTTGAAAATGAATATTTGTCAACAATGCTTAATTGACATTGCTCCACCATATCTAGTGAAAAATATTCAGGTGGTCTAGTAACAAGAAATAATTATTCAAGAAATGTGTTAACAAACAAACAAACAAATGGTTTGAATAATTCTTGTTTATTATTAAACTAAGATAATCATCAAAACTTAGCAAAATCTTTCAGAAAGATGTCCATAACATTAATACACGGTTTAAACAATTTGTAGATGTTTTCAGTGGAGCAGTATAAAAACATTTCTTTGTTTCAAACTAGCCTGGGTTACTGTAATCTAATTTTATTAGCTGATTCATGAAATATAAATATGAAGATTTTAGAAGAAGAATCTTGACGCCTCTAATATATATGAGATAATGATTAGAATAATAGTCATAAGTTAGACTGGTAATCAGATTCAGAATCAACGCTTCAATCAGTTTTTAACAGAATTGGAAAAAATGAGGATTGTCCATACTCTCGTCTACATCGTGTCAGTCATCCAAAATTATATTGGTGAATATAGTACTATAATTAATCTATAATATTTTTGAAAAAATGTCAAGCTTCCAGCAAATAAAAATTTATTCGACGTAATCCGCATCATATGCCAATCATTCTGTTTCCAAACTTTATTCAAGTGTACAGAACTCTGCAAATATTAAATTAAAAATTACGCAAGTTTTCAGTTTTACAATTAAAAATTCTGTAATCACGATGATTTACATTTGCGATTTTTCTCAATTTGGAAGATTCATAATTAAAAATTCTTCACTTTTGATATTCAAAATAATCCAAGGTTGAGAATGTTGATTCATACATCTTTGAAATTAAAGATTCTAACACCTAACTTTTACACATTAAGAATTGAAGAACCTTGAATTGAATCTCTTTGAGATATACTTATATCAGACCAATGTTCAAAATTCAGTGATTTCAAACTATGAACATCACAAAATAAAACAACTTAGCGAATAGTCAGTTGAATATACATTCAGAATAAAACAGTATATGAGGTGGAAAACATCAGAAAGACTCGTGTTTCCGGATTCACTCAGAAAATACTGCATACTGCAAAGAAATTTCGAAAAACGACTTCTTGAGGATTCTTCTACAATCATATTTCCTGAATATTTCTGGTCCAACAATGGACCAGCTGGTCAGTCTTGCCTCGCAATATTTTTTCCCAACCAGTTCTTGATATACCAATGTAAAAAAATTTAATCCTCTTTCTTCTTGCAGAGTTAAGCTTACAGTTTGAATGTCTACCTAATGGCGATCCCATTCCTGGCGTTCCTCGTCGGCAACCTTCTTATGATTTTTTTGAGAAACAACATTCTCCTATCAGGTCTCTTCCTCCTGCCACACCTTATTCTCTTGCCAGGCCAGTTTCTCCTTCCAAGCCTTCTCTTGGTGCCAGGTCCAGGTCTCCTCCAGCCAATGCCAGGTTGACGGTTCCACCTACCAGGATTGCTTCTGCTCAAGGCATTTCATACAGCCTTGACGAACTTCAATATATTCGGCTTACTTCCTATCAGAATCCGCATCGGATTTTTCAACTTCGAAGATACACTTTTCCTACAGATAAACCAATTCACGTACTCGCAAGGCGGAAAGTCTATCGGCCCATGCCAGTCCAAGAACAAATTGTATTATCAACATCGGATGGTGACGTCTTTGCAATATTGGAGACTAGTAACGTTCTTGCTGGAATATATAAATTTAATTCTCGTCATTGCAGTAAATCACGGGCAAAAATAAACATGATGAGCGGCATGTTCACATTCTTGACCCAGGATGAAATTAAGGAAACTCCAGTAGGCTCCAAACATGGAGTCCTATTGAGTTATAGAGTAGAGCGTTTAAACCCAGATTCGAAACAATTAATTTGATTACGAAACGATGTGAAACTAAAATAATATTGCATTTGATCTGTAGTCGAGTTGAAATGTTACAAGCAACTCGTAATTACAAACAATAATAAATAAAATATATTAGGATTCTCAAGGCTTCAATCTTTTTTTTTTATGACATTTTTGCACAGACCTTTTCAAATAAAACGTCAAATCATTGAAAACTGCGATTTCGTAAATTTTGAATTCTTTTGTTCGGGAGAAGGATCTTCTGCCAGATTTATGCACCGCTTGGCGAACAACTTCAGCAGCTCTTGGACTAAACTTTGGTGAAGGTTTGAATAATGGTTTCTGATATATCTTAGACGGAAATTAGGACGTGTACTCAGAACCTCAAAAATTGACAATATACAGTAAGGTTGCACCAAATTTTTGTTCTTAGAATTTTTATAAATAATGGCCGGAACTTTGTTCGAATCCACACAAAAATTAAGCCATAATTCTGTGTTATAGGGTCCCAAAAAACTTCCTATAAGTGAGAAAATGGGAATTGCGAGATTTTACTGCTAATTATGATTTGTTTGCGTCTTTTAAAATGAAAAATGTTTCTTATACATAAAATACTAACACACAAAACTACCAGGTATCCAGTTGGTGCGGAAAATTAATTAAAAGGAGGCAGCGTTTTGATACCAATATTCATGCTCGCGAGATACACAGACGATTGTCGCGCGATAAAACTATACGCCGAAAAATAATTTTTCCCCGGAACGAGTCTTAGAGTCTAGGTGTCCAATCACCTACAAGATAACTTTTTTTTTAATGTTCAGAGTCTCAGAGCATGTTTGGGAAACGGAATCATTTCCAAAGATATTTGGAAGTTTCAGAAGATTTTAAAAGATTTTAAAATATTATAA
>CAKNXH010060744.1:19637-92732 GCA_932178445.1 Andricus quercusramuli
GAGGCATGACAAAATTGCTTACCAAGCGAACTAACCTAAAGGCTCAATTCATCAGCTGACGATCTGATGCTACTTGCTATTCGTTGCGTCCAGTGACTTCTGATTGGTCGCGAGAACTCTAGTGAATCTCTCGACCAATCCGGCAGCCTATCCTGTTATATTACGCATCCGGTGGCTCCAGATTGGTTGTGATCATTCTTGCCACCAATCAGAAATTAGCGGTTCCCTTGATGTCCGTGCGAGGAATATAGCGGACGGGCAGATACTCTCCTTCTACGTATGCCTGATGATCAACATTCCAACAAGCAATTTCGTACGGCAATCCCATGATTCCTGCACATTTTGACTTCGCCAAGAATCGGCCATTCTGTGCTCACTATTTAAGGCATAAACTGCGAAATTTCCGTACAGTGTTGCACAAATTAAATTTCAAATATTTTTATCAACGACAAAGAAAGTACGAAAATGAAGATGATAAAAATAATTAGAATCAGGTAGAGTCCTCATTGTTACCAACCTACTGTGTTTGCTGATGAAAAAAAGAGGTTAAAACTTGATAACAGGATTCTTTACTCCACTCGACAAGAAAACAAATATCTCCTAGGTTAATTTATCTTTATGAGGCTTGTCAATTGTTCTCAAATTGCATTGTCAACTATCATTGACTTTTTATTTTTCTTCGGACAAATGTTTCGCCCTTACAGAAGAGTGCCTACTGTTAGTATTTTAATTTGCATACTGTATAATATTATTTTTTACAGCTTGACGGTTTATGGTACGATGTGCGTAGAATCGCCGCAGCACCTGACCGGCAAGGAACCTGCGAAGCGGTCAAATACAAAGCCAACGCAGATGGTTCTCTAAGTGCCGATGTCCGTTGGCTCGACACACAGTAAGTTGAATCACATTCTGGAATATTATATACAAATAAAGTAAATTTTTAAGAAAAAAAAATTAGAAACATTTTTGATTTCTAGAAAAATAATTTTATTATATGCAAACAAAGTCTTTCTCATAAGATTCACATGAAAATAATTCCCTGTTTTTTCTGAAACTGTCGCGTACCATCTCCTGAATTTAGAACCCGTGTATTGCTCGAATTTTAATTCCTTAGAAGAAATGCTTTATGTGCTAAGATGCCCCTTTTCATTTTCATTACACCTTTTACCAGAACTTTCATCATTGTTGAGTTACTTGTTATCATTTGCAGAAGTACCATACCAAAACTAACGGGCACGATCAAACCCAGTGGGGCTAAGACCACAGCACAACTGACAGTCAAACTTGGAAAAAAATCTGCTGAATACACAATTTTCCACCTCGCAGACTCATTCTTTGGCGTTTACTCTTGCCTTGATAAGTAAGATGTGTAATAATTATTAATTATATTAAACAATATGTAACAACATAAAATAGTTAACGAAGACATATTTTTCATGATTGTTGAGTTTTTCTTCATTACAGTTTTACGGTCCGCTATGATGATTATTTAATCATAAGATGATTAACAAATAAATAAGATGAATACATAAGATGATTATTTCTTTTCAGGAAAGCTTATGTTTGGGTTTTTGCAAGGAAACAAGAGGTAGACGATAAAGCGCTCCTGCCTGTCACCAAAGCTATGACCGACGCCGGGCTGAAGGACAAATCATTGCAAAAGTCGCCTCAAGCACGCTGCCCAGATGTTTTCTACATAAACTGGTGATAAACTTATCATGGAATATTTCTTAAAACAAAATTTGTACATGTGAAGAATAAATCCAAATTATTGTCTGCAACCACGTTTTTAATTAAAAACTCTGGCCAGCGCTTGTTTTTTTTTTTACGAAATAAGGAATAAAATACAAAACATAACGTTCTGACGTTTTCATCCTAAAGAGAAGGTATCAATTTTATATCAAATTTGATTTCTTCGGTTTTCATCTAATCTCCACGTTTTGTAGCCCCCGGAGTCAGAAAAAAACAGACACAGGATGTAACTAGTTCATTTTAAATATTTACTGTAACTAGTTACTTTTTTTGGTTACGAGAGTGGGAACGAAATAACTTTCGTCAGAAAGTAACGAATGGGTTACTAGTTAGATTTTTTCGGCAACAGTAACTATAAAAGCCGCTATCTTTAGTTACTTTAGAAATGTAGTTTACAGGCCTTTTTCACAACTATATTTTCATTTTCACTATTAAAATTATGGCGGCAGATAGCCATAGAAATTTACAGCCCAATATAGGAAAATTGAAATTTTTTTCCCAGAACGTTTTACTATTTGGTTAAGAATTTTTGTAGTTTTAGAAAGAAATCATTTTCAATGCCAGAGAGCCCTGAATAAGCAAGCTGCAATTTTTCTTCCACACTGAGATTCGAAATTCTCTGAAACATTCCTCATTTTTGAAATATTTTGTGGTTCATGAAGAATCTGGAATAATTAAAAATTCTTTAGGGTATTTTTAAAAATTACAATCAACTATCAAGAGCTCAGAAAAGCGTCACAAGATTTCGAAGGATTTGAAATATTTGGGGGAATTATAGAAGTTCCAAAGAAGCTTTGAATGATTCTCATAATTTGAAGCGATTTCAAAGAATTTCAAACCCTTAGAATGATAAAATAAGCATGAATCAATTTAAATATAAAATTGGTCTATTCTGTTTTAGAAAGATCATAAATTGACGAAGCAGGATGTCTAGAAAACCGAGAAATCGGGAAAACCCTAGAATTGGGTTTTTCTGAAATGAGAACATTCAAAAGGATTTTAAAACATTTTAAAAGATTTAAGAATTTCAAAAACAAAAATCCGAAAGATTTTAAGACAATTGTTCGAATTTTTCAGAATCTTTAAAAGCCTGGGAAGAAAATTTGAAAGTTACTTGAAGGATTCTAGGCGTCTAGAAAATAATAATTCGGAAATAATTTAAATTTTGCAAAAATTTTCATCAAAGTGTAGGGTTTGAAATATTTTGAAAACAAATTGAAAAGGTTTTTAAAAATATTGAAACTCTTTAGCAGAAAGAAAGTTGGAAAGATACTGGAAATTTTTTAAATGATTTTCAATTTGAGAAAACTTCAATTCATTAGGAACATCTAAAATGATCTAAGAATATTTCGAAAGATTTATGAAAATTTTGGATATTTTCTGGGGGCTTCGTTAATTTTGATATTTTGTTGAGATTAGCTGAAGATTAGAAAAAAAATGTCAATTCTTTCAAGAATTAATTATCTAAGCGGAAAATTTTGCGGAAAATTTCAAAAACTTCGAATAAATAATCTGTACAAATTGAGGAGTTTTTTTAAGTTTTGCGGAAATCTCCGAAAACTAAAGAAGAAATATATTTTAAGCTGACTCAAATCATAAAAAAGAATTATTTTTAGTTTGAATAAAAAATACTACAGAAAAAATGTGTGCATGATACAACCGCCTACCACTAAAAAATTTAGGCAAGCAAAAAATATGTCCTCATATCTTGCGGCGTCAGGGCCGGCGCTATACATTTGGTCGCTCTTGTGCAAAAAATATTTTCTGCCCACCCCCTCCACTTTTCTTCAAAAGAAGAGAAAAAAAGGCATCTTCTGCATACGTATGCTCTATTTTTATTCAAACATTAGTAAAATGATGAATGTTATTTATATCGAGAAGTCGTAGGCTCCGGAAGCTACGATCATGGTTCTTTCAAGGAACCAATCCCAACGCAACTGGAACATGTACGCCATCCACTTCTGTTGCTCCTGTCCTAGAAAGTAAGCAAGAGCGGGAAATTTACGCGGGATAACATCGTGCAACACTGTTCCTGGGAGTCAGGTCTCTAGCCGCGGATGATCTTACGCGGCAGACGGGGCAGTTGGAGATGAAGTTTTCGCCTCTGGATACTTTTATAGAGGTAAAAATCTTTGTACAATGTTATGAGGAACAGCCGGCGAATTGGCTAAAAAATGAAGCTTCCATAACTCCAAGAAAGGCGATTATGAGAACTATAAGATGGACTTTGTAGCCTCGGTACAGCCTGCTCAGCTCGAAAAGAAGTGCTAGACATTTCGCCCGTTTTTCATTCTTCTTTGCCGTGATATTACCATCGGCTGGTGCCGAGAAGTCAATGACGTGAATGATCTTGGTCATCAGATCTTGGAGGACAATATCAGGCTTCGTAGCACTGATACGTTCAGTGTCGGAGAATGAGAAATTCCAGTAGATCTTACACTGATCATTCTCCACAATGGCCTCGAGCTCCCCCCGGGCGTATGGCAGAAGAAGCATTAGATCAACACCATGAAAGTGCCGAAGATGGTAATGTAGCACTTTCAGTGCCGCATTGTGTCTCTTTATGTACGCGTAGCATGCATACTTGACATGCAAAAAGAAATCTCTCAGTCTCCGATCTCAATCCAGCAGACTTGAGAAACATATTGGACGGATCCATCAAGAGCTCTTCTCTACGTATCATGCCGTAGAATTTGCCATGAAGGAGCTTGTCAGCATGTTCTCTAAGTAGAAGTGTATGTTCTGCTTCCTCTACACGACTATTGAGCACCAAAGTTGTTCGTGACGCACGGCCATGTATAGCGTCGCTGGAATCAAATGGAAGGCCAAGCTCTTCTGCGGCCTTATCTGCGGCACGGTATAGAAACGCCGCAGCATTCACGAATTCAACTTGATGTATGGGTCGCAATTACGATGTGTAATTTAGAACTGAGCACGCTGTAGCCAAAACCGTTCGTCGATGAAGACTCTCTAAGCTTAGCAAGCTTCTACTCCTTTTATCTGGAGGGTGGTATATATCCGAGGTACGGAAGATCTAGGATGATGACTGATGGATTTTCATCATCTTGCGTGTGCTTTGGTCAAGTTGCTTCAACTCATCGACGTTGCATTTTACTGTACCAAACTTGTAGAGCAGTATAGTATGGTATTTCCGCCTATGAGTTGAACATCCTAATCGTCACGCGATTATGTAGTTTCTAGTCTTCCTTCGTGAAGGTGGACGCAGGCACACTTGTCCAGTCCGGAGCTCATGCCAATCGCTTTAAGGTACCCATTCACCGCCTCCACAAGGATGTAATGTCCTCTTTCGAAGAAATAGGTATCCAGAGCTTTTGCCTCAGAGCACAATAGATACAGGCAAGATAAAGATGCAGAGAAGTATCGGACTTAGAGCGTCTTATTGAAAGACTCCCCTCTTATATGTGATATAGCTTTATGTCATTTGTCTTTTGTCAGATGTTATGACAAATCTTGTCCGCCACAAGAGCATAAGCTCCTTAATGAATTTTACTAGTTTTGGATGCACCTTCAGGCACTCAAGGAGCTCAAGAAGTAGCTTATCTACTTATTACTACTTATTTCTTAGATCTTATTTCTCTTTGCTTATCTTAATTTTCGAACAAGTGCCCTAACTTTTGGAGTGAATTTTGTATTTGAAGTTATATAGCTGATCACGCACTGAATATTTGATGCATGCCGTCTCGCCATTTCAATTTTACATTATTACGTTATTAACATTTTTATTTCACATTACATTATCATTATTATGACATTTAAAGTATTATTATCATACACATTATTCACATATAATAAGGATTCCAAAGAAATTTGCTCGCCTTGCTCTAATCTGGGAAAATTCTTCAACAAGTTTAGACACATCCAATAAATTCGTAATCACTCGCTCAATTGGTATCATAGTCAAATTTGACAGTATTTTTTTCGCCATTGCTGTTCGCAAGTAAAGTGTTAAAAATTCGGAATGTTATAAACGTGCTTGGAAGCACGAGATGTAAGTTCTTTTTTTAGTATGAACATCAAACTTTCGTTTGCACTCATGTTTGGCTTGAGGTAAGTTCTTAGCGCAATCTTGAAGGTACGTATTCTAAAATATTTAAAATCGTAATCAATCTTACTTTACAGGAAGAACGATTGTCCTTCGGTAAATGAGGTTGCATATAACTGTTTTATTGGTAATTGCTAATTATAAACTATGACTGTATTCCTTTAGAATGGTTAAACAATTAGGCATCGTTTGAGATCTCTATAGTAAACGTGGAGGCATCAAAATATTTTTCAATAATTTTGAGTGCTAGTGCCTGTATATCGGCAGGTATGCGTTTTTTGGTAATCACCCAAAACTTTGATTATTGAATTCTACAGATATTGCGAATGTCGACAAATTCCATATTTATTCTGTAGGGAAACGGTCATAATTTATCTCTCACATTGAATCATGAATTTTTTATATTAATTTGCAATAATTTTCAGGCGGAAAAATGATTGAAGTGGGATTCTACCTTCTACTTTGCATTGCAGCTGTGACTGCTGGAGTTCCAGCTCCTCCAGCTCCTGATCTTAAACCTTGTGTAAACTAGTTTCAAAGCAACGAAAGATTTCGATATGAAAAAGGATATGAATGAATCAATGTTCATCAGAAATTTATGGAAGTAATTTGTAAGAATAATAACTTAAAGGTGATATCCAGCTTCGAGAATAACTTTTCATTTTGGAATCGAACATATTTTTGCTAATCTCTTGGAACCCTTTATATTTTCCCCAGTAGAGAAAAAAAAAATTGTGAAAAACTTGTTACCTTAGAGAAATAGACAGTTATGTCTCATTAAAATTATGTTTGAAAGATTTCAGAATAGTAGGTCAAGATAGCACATTATGATACAAGTGCGGGGAGTTGTAATCAGCAACCCGCACGCGTATCATATACTATTTTTTGTAACCTCTGTAAAGGGAATTTCATGACGTAAAAAATATTGGGAGGCAGCAAGATTCTGGGGCTGTCGGAATTATTCACAAACATTTATTTTAATTTCCTCCAGAAACATTAAAAAATTGCGTACCAAGCGAACTCACGTAAACGCTCAGCTTGTCAGCTGACGATATGATGGTAGTTTCTTTTCGGTGCCTATATTGTTGTATCACGCATCCTGTGGCTTCAGTTTGGGTTTGATAATTCTTGCCACCAATCAGAAATTAACAGTTCTCTTGATTTCCGTGCGCGTATACAGCAGACACACAGTTTGCTCCAACGTATGCCTGATGATCATCATTCTACAGGAAATTTAGTGCCAGAATGTTATGATTCCCGCACACTTTGACTATCTTATTGCGTTTGCTGATAAAAAAATTAAAGGTTCAAACTCGTCAGTAGGATACTTTACTCCACTCAACAAGAAACCAAATATCTTCTCCATTAATCCATATTTTTTAGACTTGCCGATTGTTTTCAAAGTTCATTGTTAACTATCCTTGACTTTTTGTTTTTCTTAGGACGAGTGTTTCGCCCTGTCAGAGATACGTCTACTGTTGGAATTCAAATTTGTATATTGTATGATATTATTTTTTTTACAGTCTGCGGGTTTATGGTACGAAGTGCGCAGAATTGCCGCAGCATCTGAACGTCAAGGAACCTGCAAAGCGGCCAAATATACAGCTAACACAGATGGTACACTAAATGTGGATATCGGTTGGGTTGACACAACGTAAGTTAAATGATATTCTTGGATATTACATAAAAGAATAGTACATTTCGTGGCTAGTGTGGACTGACAGCCTTTTGGAAACGAGCGCAATGTTTTTGTAACGAGCCGTAGGTGAGGGTGCCGCAGGCGTCCGAGCTGGAGAAGAAATCATGGGTGGCGTTATTTCATTGTCTCCATGGAAAATGCAAAATCACGTGTCGAGTCGGTGAAGTCACCCACGACATCTACTGAATTTTTGTTCTAACGAGCGTCAATGAGACAACAAAGTATAATGGACGAGGCGATAGGAACAGGCTACATTCTTCCTCAGAAACATCGACTCACCAATTTGCTATGAATTCTTTTCCCATGTTTGTCAACCACGGTCCCTCCGTAGCGTTACGAAAATACACGGAGCACGCACAAACAAAGCTCTCTTTTGAACTCCACGTCACGCTGTGCTTACTTGAACCTATCTTGTAACTCATTTAGCGCACCGCCAGACACCGCTCGAATTGTCTTCCCGGAAAAGGGCTCGACAACTTAGTTCACAAAAGATGAAATTTTTTCATGCACTGGTTACTGGGAGCTGAAATAATACACTGCACTTTAAGGAAAAAGCCTACCAGAGGCATAAAAAACCCATTTATTAACAAACACAAACAAAGTACAAGATTTTTAGTGAATACTCCACGAAGATGAGAAGATTCACCACAGGGATTTATTCACACCTTTAGTTGCTTACACTGAACTAAATTGATCGCGAAGTACGAGAACTGGCGTTGGCATCACACACGTATTAGTAAAAGAAAAGAAAAAGAACAAGCACAACACAAATCACACACAACTCAAAGTTTATGGACAATCGCGCAAGTGGCGATTGAAAGGTTGCTTCGGAGGTGGAAGCAACATCGGCTGCAATAACGGCATATATTCGAGCTAATTCGAATTTACCTATTTCGCAGGCGGAAATAAGCGAGGACGCACTGGTTGCGTCGTAAGATTGCTAGTGCAACGGTCGCGGACACACGAGAGCTCTGCGTGGGCCGAAAGACTATACACGAATGATGCTGAGGCAACGCAGCTCGCGCGCACGCACGCTCTTTTCCTTCTCTCATTCTTAAATCCAGGTTCACAATCAGGTGCTAGTGTTGCGACGGAACAGTTCTTTTTCTAAAACTGTGGCGTACCATCTCCTGAATTTACGATCCGTGTACCGCCTGAATTTTTATTTTTTAAGAGAAATGTTTTATATGATGACATGCCCTTTTTCGTTTTTATGACGGATTTTACAAGTACTCTCATAATTGTTCGTTATATTCGATTATTTGTAGATGCGCATTAAAGAAAGTGTCATTCAAGTTCTCCACCTCTGGCGCCAATCCTAAAGATGCAGAACTGGCTCTCGCAGTTGGACAAAACCCTCCTAGATACATAATTTTCCACCTCGATTATAACTCACTTTTCGGCGTTTATTCTTGCCTCGACAAGTAAGATATGAAATAATTATTAATTATATTAAAAAATATGTAACATCATAAAATAGTCAACAAAGGCTGATTTTTTCTGATTTTTCAGTTTTTCTCATCACAGTATTCACGGGCCTCTATAAGCTAAGATGATTATTTATTTCCAGCAAAGCTCATGTTTGGGTTTTTGCGAGAGCAAAATAGGTAGCAGATGCAGCGGTCGAGCCAATCACCAAAGCTATGATCGCTGCCCGGCTGGAAGCAAAATCATTGCAAAAGTCGACTCAAACAGGCTGTCCAGCTGTTGTCTCCTAAAACCGGAAATAAACTTATCAGATTATTTTGTCGATTGTAAAAAAGCATGCATTTTGTTAAAAGCCCGTCTTCTTTTGGTAAAAAATTATCTTCTCGATTGAAAATTCATCTCATTGGAATAAATTGAATTTTATAAATTTTAATTTATATCTCCATCTAGTCTGTGATGGCGAAAATTTTTTTCTGTATTTGAGGATTTAACTTTGATTGATATTGTAGATTTCCATTATTCACAGTATGTGTGATTAGATTTTTCATGGGATCGATATTTACCATCTCCTATGATAATACAGATTCCTATTTGAAACTATGAACCAAGTAGGATTCCTCTTTCTATTCTGCATTGCAGCTGTGACTTCAGAACCACATCCTGCTTCTGATAATGTGCCTTGTGTAAATAATGTGGCAGCAACGACGAATTTTAATGCGAAACAGGTAAGTACGAACCAAAATTCAGCAGTCAAATAAATCAATTTGTAAGAAAGATAATTCAAAGTAAGAAACTAGACTTTATAAAATGTTTGGTAAGTTTGCAAACGCGTAAGGTAAGGTAAAATTGCAAACGCGGTATTTGAATGACGAAACTGCAATACATGTATTTATTTATTGAATTCGCGAAATGCATGGAATTCATGGAATTCCTGAAATTCACGGAATTCAAGGAATTGTTGGAATTCACAGAATTCGCGGAGTTCATGGAATTTAAGGTATGCACGAAATGTATGGAATTCACGGAATTAATGGCATTCACGGAATTAATGGAATTCACTGAATTCATGGAATTCACTGAATATATGAAATTCACGGAATGCATGAAATTCATGAAATTCATGGAATTTATGGAATTCACCGAATTCACTGAATTAATTAAATTCACGGAATGCCTGGAATTCATCTAATTAATGAGACTCACGGAATTCACTGAATTAATGAAATTCACGGAATGAATGGAATTCGTGGAATTTTTCGAAATTCACGAATTTCATGGAATTCACTGGATTCACAGAATTCCGCGGAGTTCATGGAATTTAAGGAACGCACGAAATTCACTGAATTCATGGAATTCAAGAAATTCATGGAATTTGTGGAATTCGTGGAATTTACGGAATTCAGAAAATTCATAGAATTCACCCCATTCATGGAATTCGTTAAATTCACGGAATTCATGACATTCACTGAATTCGCGCAATTCATGGAATTCGCAGAATTCACGGAATTCAGTGAATTTATGAAATTCACTGAATTTATGAAATTCACGGGATGCATGGAATTTATAAAATTCATGGATTTCACGGTACTCACTGAATTAATTAAATTCACGGAATGGATGGAATTCATGGAATTTGTGGAATTCACGAATTTCATGGAATTCACGGGATTCACAGAATTCGCGGAGTTCGTGGAATTTAAGGGGCGCACGAAATTCATTAAATTCATGGAATTCAAGAAATTCATGGAATTTGTGGAATTCAAAAAATTCATGGAATTCATGGAATTTACGGAGTTCAGAGAATTCATAGAATTCGCCCAATTCATGGAATTCGTTAAATTCAAGGAATTCCTTAAATTCACGAAATTCATTAAATTCACGGAATTCGAAAAACGAAAACTTTCGAATCAGCCCGCATACGGCGTTAAAGCAAGGGTCATCACCATAACACTACCAGGAAAGAAGAAAAGAAGACTGAACTTTCAACTGAAAAAGATCAATTTTATAACGAAAATGAAATAACTACATCTTTAGTAAAAAAAAGAATTTAAAAAAATGTGTGAAATTTGTAACAAAAAAAATTAATTTTTAGCAAATATGATGATTTTCAATAAAAAATTGAACGGTTTGATTTTTCAATTCTTACTAAAAAAGACAATTTTTCAACAAAATAAATGAATTTTCAACTGAAAAAGATAAATTTCAAAAAAGAATGAAATAGTTTAATTTTCAGTTAGAGACATAAGTTTTTAACTAAATAATATGATTTTTCAACGGATAATTTTGGTGGATTTGAAAAATTTGGGTGAAAAATTTTGAAATTTACTTGAAGGATTTTGAAAGTCTAGAAAATAATAATTCATGAATAACTTAAATCTTACAAATTTTTTCATCAAAATGTAGGGTTTTGACAGATTTTTTAAACAAATCGAAAAGCTTTTTGAAAATATTAAAACACTTTAGAAGAAAAAAATCGGAAGATCACTGGGAAAAGTTTTCATGATTTTAAATTCAAGGAAAACTTTAGTTAATTAGGAAAATATAAAATATCTCAAAATATTCCTGAAGATTTCCAAGAATGTTGATAAAAAGTTTGGGATATTTTCTGAGGGTTTCTCTAATTTTTACAGTTTGTTCAAACTTTCAGGGAAAAATCGAGTCCGGTTAAAAGATTTTTAGGAATTTTAGAAGTTTTGAAGCGATTGGAATATTATATTCCAGAGTTTCAAAATATGTTCAGCAAAATGTATTATTTAGAAAGATATTTAGTAGTTTTATGCATTTTGAAAAGATGAAAGAATAACTTAATACAGTAATTTCTAAAATAAGTCAATAACTTTTTCCCGATTATAGAAAAGTTCAAATAGAACAACAAATTCTCTTTAAACCCCATGGTAAAATATAAAATGATTTTTTGTTCTCAATGAAGAATTCTAACGAAAAGTTGAGAAAGATTTAAAAAAATGTGTTCAATTATTTCATGAAATTTCAAAAAGGAAAAGAAAATATTTTAATTTTACACGATTATGAAGTTGAAGAAAAACCGCGTGTGTTTAAAAGGTATTTTAAGAGTTTTTAGAAGATTTGAAAAAAAAATTTTAAAGGATTTTTTATATAAAGGAATAAATTTCAAGAGTGTATTCCAAACGATTGCGAAAAAATTCAAACACTTCTGAAAAATAGTCTGTAAAAGTATAGGAATTTCTTTATGTTTTGCAGAAATCTCTGACAACTGAAGGAAAAATCGAGTCACTTCAAAAGTTATTCAGAACCTTTGAAGAACCTTCAAACTAAATTAAAAATTTCAAGTGATATCCAAAAAGGTTTCCAGAAATTTATATTTTTAAAGATCACGGAAGAACAATAGGAGATATTTAAGAATATCAAATGATTTTTACACAAAAATTACTATTATGCTAGAATTTTAAAAAAAATGTGTGCTTCCGAAAAAACAATTTTTAATATCATACAGCAATACTGAAACGACAGAAGATCACAAAATAAAACCACGATGAATTTGGTTTTGAAAAGTTTCGAACCTGTAATAAAGTCGTGAGTTTGATGATTCAGCCATCATAAAAAGTTGATAGTTGAGAAAATAAAAAATTTATGAACTTGTATTAAAAAAATTCCGAGCCTTTACCGAAGTCGTATATTTGGTAATTCAGTAAGCAATGAAACTACATACCATCAAACTATTTACCTACGAAATATTTATGCGTTTTTAAATTTGTCGTTCGCTCTTATCAGCTTATGAAAAAGTAAGAGAATTTTTTCATTAATTTCGGCCTAGGTATACAGAAAAAAACATATTGCGGCACAGTTCTTCCAGTTCCGGTTTCAAAGAAACGTGCACGTTCTAAGAAGAAAAACTAACAAACCTTAAAGGTGCGTATTCTGAAACATTAAAACTTGTAATCAATTTCACTCTAAAGGAACAAAGATTTTCCTACGGTCTCTATAGTAAAGCTGATCATGAATTTGTTACATATTTTTTTCTTATTTATCTGAAATAACTTTCAGGCGGAAAAATGATTCAAGTGGGATTCCTCCTTCTACTCTGCATTGCAGCTGTGACTGCTGGAGCTCCAGCTCCTGCAACTCCTGTTCTTCCCCCTTGTGTATCCACTTTAAAAGCAGCGGCAAATATATTTTCGCTAATCCCATCAAACCCTTCATATTTTTTTACAGTTGGAGGGCATTTGGTACGAAGTGCGTGGAAATGCTGCAGCACCTGAACGTCAAGGATCTTGCGCAGCGGCCAAATACAAAGCTAACGGAGATGGTTCTCTAAATGTGGATCTCGGTTGGGTTGACACACAGTAAGTTAAATTATGTTCCGATTATATAAAAAAAAGTAAGTGCTTGATGAAGGAACTTTGAAAAGATGATTTATTTCTAGAAAAATAAAACTGTTGCGTACCATCTCCTGAATTTAGAATCCGTGTATTCCCTAAATTTTTATTTTCCGAGAGAAATGTTTTATATGATAAAATATCCTTTTTTCTTTTTATGACGGCTTTTACCCGTACTCTTATATTTGTTTACTTTCTATTATTTCTAGAAACAAACCACAAAAAGTGTCAGGCTCGATCAGAACCTCCGGTGGAAATCCTGCAGATGCACAACTGACTCTCACAATTCGAGAGAAATCTGCCTTGTACACAATTTTCCACCTTGATTATAACTCACATTTTGGCATTCACTCTTGCATCGATAAGTAAGATATGGACTTATTATTATTAATTATATTAAAAAACATGCAACATCATAAAAAAGTCAACAGAGGCTTATTTTTTCTGACTGTTCAGTTCTTATTCATCACAGTATTTACGGTCTGCTGTGAGCTAAGATGATTTTTTATTTTCGGTCACGCTTATGTTTGGGTTTTTGCGAAAACAAAAGAGTTAGCAGATAAAGCGCTCGAGCCTATCACCACAGCTATGACCGCCGCCGGGCTAAATGCAAATTCATTGAAATCGTCGACTCAAACGGGCTGCGCAGCTGTTGTCTCCTAAAACCGGAGAACTCATCATGGAATTTTAATTATAACGAAATTTGTATCAGAAAAGAATAAATCAAAATTATTGTCTGTTACCACGTTTCGACTTGCGAACGGAATTCAAATTTGGACTCAGAGAGAAATCATCTTGTAGCAAAAGGATGTTTTTTGACGTAAATGGAATTTTCTCTTAAATTTATCGTTGAGAGGACTTGCATTTGTCTTAACAGGATTCCTTTTACAGCAAAAATTTTCCTCATGCTACTAACTTTACCTAATCTTGCAGCCAAATAATTATGTTTGTGAAAAAAATATATTCACGTCGTCCAAAACCAAAACAGGCAAGAGGACGATGCTTTTGTTTTTGGACAACTTTTTCTCTGAGTGTGAAATGCAAGCAAATATAAGTAGCTGTATGATAATTTTTAAAATTATTTTCTTGAATTAAACATGGAATTCGCTTATAATTTATATGTTTCAATATTATAAAAATTAATTCAGCATTAGCAAGTTCAATAAGCGGGGTTTTTCATAATACCGTGGAGTAAAGAATAGGAATAAGAATGTAAATATTATTTTGATTAAATAATATAGATAGGGGAAAATTTTAGAATACTTCCACGAAAAGTGTCTGTTCTACAGCTTTTCTGGTTGCTGCTCTCATAATGTTGCTCTTCTCGGGGTGCCGACACTAGTTACTTTTTTTGGTTACGATAGTGGTGAAGACATGACTTTCGTATGTAAGTAACTAATTGGTAACTAGCTAGATTTTTTTAGTAACAGTAACTATAAAAACCGTTATTTTTTCAGTTACTTTCGAAATGTTGTTTACAAGTCCTTTTCACTACAACACATGATGATCACGATGCGTACATCCTGTTTGGAAAAAGAGACCAAAGAAGGAAGACCAGAGGAAGCCCTAGTAGGCAAAGTAATGGCACCCCCTGAAGTAATGCGAATTATTATTATGATTTGGAAGTTTTTCTGGGAATTTTATTATTTTGGGAATTTTATTATTCGGGAAATGTGTAGTTCGGATATTTTATAACACAGTAATTTTCTGTCGAGAATTCTATTTTTCGGGAATATTATCATTCGGGAATATTCAGATTTCCCGGTATTTCGAAAATTTTTTAAATATATTAGGATATTTTCTAATTTGAAAGAATTTTCAAGTCTTTGAGGTATTTGGAGTGATTTTAACGAATTTTCAGATTTTTGTGGTACTTAAAGGGTCTTCGAAGAATTTCAAAGAGTCTCGATTTCTTCTCCTTTGTATTCTGTACAAAAAAACAAGGAAAACACATGTTGACCCCACAGCACTCAGTCTAAACTATAACGTCGCAGGGAAAGGTTCAACTAATATCCAGTAAACCGGTCTATCTTTGCGCAATCACTTTAAAATATTAATAATAATAATATATACTGAGCCTCGGTGGCTCAGTAGAGGTCCGGCGTTCGATTCCTGAGCCGGTACCTCTTGAAATTTTTCTATGTACCTTTACCGAGGTTCTGCTGGTTCGGAACCCACCTTAAGCTGTAGGTCCCCCCATCATGCACTTGACTGCAACCCAGTCCGTGAACAAGAAACTAGATATTTTTTGTGTACCTGAGACGATGAAAAAGGGTTGCGAAATTAGAAAAATAGAAAATAGGGTGTTGAAAGGTGGTTGTGAAACATGGTCCGGAGTAGATAGTGAATCACATCGTAGTCAAGGGGTCGGTTTAATTATGAATGAAAAAGCAAGACAACATCTCAAAGATCATAATTTTGTATGCCCAGAGTTGGGCATGTCTGACTTGGACCATCTTCCAATTCTCCGGACGACAAGTTTAAGTGATGGCACGTTCAACAGTTTGGCGTCTCTCAGTGGTTCTCTATTGTACTATGGGTTTGTAACAGCCTGTCCGAAATAGAATCTTCAGCATCTTGTAGAATGTGTGCAGGTAAAATTTCCAAATCTTCGGAATCACTGTCGGAATTATTCGCGAACACCTTTTTTACTTTTAGTCAGAAGCATGACAAAATTGCGTACAAAGTGAACTAACCTAAACGCTCAACTCATCAGCTGACGATATGATGGTAGTTGCTGTTCATTGCGCTCGGTGACTTCTGATTATTCGCGAGAACTCTAATGAAACTCTTGAACAATTAGGCATGCTACACTGTTGTATCACGCATATGGTGGCTTCAGATTGATAGTGATATACAAATACAGATGCACAATTGACTGTCACATGAAGAGAAAAATCTGCTATTTACACAATTTTCCACCTTGATTATAACTCACTTTTTGGCGTTTAATCTTGCATTGATAGGTAAGATATGGACTAATTATTAGTTATATTCGAAAATATGAAACATCATAACAAAGTGAACAAAGGCTTATTCTTTCTGATGGTTCAGTTTTTCTTCATTGCAGTATTTACGGGCCATTATAAGCTTAGATGATTATTTATTTTCAACCAAGCTTATGTTTGGGTTTATGCGAAAGCAGAAGAGGTAAGTGATAAAGCGCTCGGGCCAATCAGCCAAGCTATGACCGCCCAGCAAGCTAGATCCAAAATCATAGAAATTGTCGACTCAAACAGAATGCCCAACTGTTGTGTCCTAAAATCGGGAATAAGCGTATCATGGCATTTTCATTATAACGAAATTTGTACCAGTAAAGAATTAATCAAAATTATTGTCTGTTAACGCGTTTTTAATTGCGAATAAAATTAAACCTCGAAATGCAAGTAAATATAAATAGCTGTATAATAATTCTTAAATTATTGTTTTCAATTACACATGGATTTTGCTTATAGTTTATACGTCTTAATATTATAAAAATGAATTCAACGTCCTTTTCGGGATTGAACTCAACCGGCAGTGCCCATTTGATAGCTGTCTACCTGCTTGGTCTACACCCACTATTTAGCGTCCCCTCACCATATCACTAATCGTGTTTGAAATTGAACAATTTTGGAAGAAAATCATTTCATTCATTTCATTTTTTGCAGCTAAAAATTCATCTCTCTGGTTTCAAATTACTTAACCTTGTTGAAAATTCATCTCCTTGGTTTCAAATGTACCTATTTTGTTGCGAATTCATCTTTTTTGGTTGAGTTCAACTATACCTGATTCAAAATAAAAATATTTTTTTATCGACATCTCAACTATAACCTTTTTCATTGAGAATGCATCATTCTTGCTTGAGAGTTGAATGTCTTTGTTGAAAACTCATACCTTTTTTCAAATGAAAATGTTAATATTTCATTTTTTGTTTGACCCCTCGCTGGCACATTGGGGTCCCAGAAGACCCTAGGTATCTTAAAACTTACTTAAGTCCCTTCAACATTCAAAAATGGTACTAATGGTAAATGGAAAATGGTATTAATGGTTATTAATTTTTTCGTTAAAAAAGTCACTTCCCGCTATTGTTTAACTTTTACAATGTTTTTCTTATAATTGAGATAAATTTTGAACTAAATAACCCGCAGAATTCTTTAAAGTAACTCTCCAACAGTTAGTAAAAAATTTAGCTTCTCAAAATAATGAATTGGCATTGACATTTGTGAAGCCGATTTGAAAGTTGGAAATATGCTGCGCTCATTATTTGAATAAAGTTAAAAATGCGTCTCGACCTTGTGCTCGAATTTCTAAATCTTTCAATAAACGAAAATATTTTTCTCGTGACTTTACAAATAAGAAAGCGTGATGCACATGACCTAGTTGATTTACAAGCTGACAATATTTTTCGATCATTGAATAAATTTGAAAGTGTTTTTCAACCTTGTGCTCGAATTCTGGAATCTTCAAATAAACGAAAATGTTCCTCTTATGACTTTACAAATTAGACAGCGACTAGTATTATAAATAGAGTGAAAAGTTTACGTGAGTTCGTTAGTCATCTTGGCGAGTTTGAACAAAGTTACTTGTAAGTATTACAATATACATAACAAAATTATTTTGCAATAACTGATTTTTTCCAACGTTTCAGTTTTTATAGAAAATTATAATCACATTATACGCACCTTCATAATTTGTTCACAATTCAAGTTAACAATGATATAGAAAATTTAACTTTTTTCTCGTTTGTGGCAATTGTACAAATAAACGTTCTAATTTATTAAATACAAAAGACTTTGAACGTAATAAAGATAATAGGAAGTTTTTCTTGAGATTTTAATCTTTTTAATAGTCTTAATTTTTATAGTTTTAGTAGATTACAAGGTCCAGAAGATTAACATTTTACGAAAATAATTGTTTACTTCAAAAGATTTAAAAATTTGTTAAAAAATGCAGTTAATTAGAAATTAAAAAAAAACTTTTTAAGAATTTGTGAAGATTTTAAGAGAACGAAAAAATGTTTCTGGAGAATTATGGGAAATTCTCAAATGATTTTTTAAAAAATAATTCCAATAGAATATTTCAAAAGAATTGAAAAAGTCTTCAGAAAAGTTAACGAAAAACGTAAATTCCAGAAGATTTGTCACACAAAATTTAGAAGCTGTTGAAGAAATTTAAAGAAGTTCAATTTGATAAAAAAAATTTCTTGAGCTTACTGGGAAAATTGAACAGGATTTTTCATTTCTCAAAAACGTTTTCAGGAGATTATGTAGATGATTCAAAAACATTTCAAGAGGCGTGAAAAATTAAAGAAGGGATTGGAAGATTTGAAGATAAGTTTCCTAATTTTGCGAATATTTAAAAAATTGAAGCAACAATTTTTCAAGATACTAAGATGGCTATCAAATTTTCGAAAATAATAATTCTGAAATATAATTCAAGGTGTTCAAAATTTCATAATTTTATTTAGATTTCAAGAATCTTGAGGCAGGATGAATTCTGATTAAAATTTCTAAAATAGGATTATTTCAATTTATTTTTATCTTTTCCTAATTGGGAAAAAATCGATTCGATTTTGTCACGGCATTTTCAACATTTGAGGTTTAAGCTTCATTATTTCAAAATTTTTTCAATTTTTTAAAAATGTATTATTTAGTCATTTTTAATTTTGCAAACTTTTAATCAATTTATTGAAGTAATTATTTGTATCTTGAATAAAGTAAGCTAAAGTAGGTGCATTGTGAAAATCTTTATTATTTTTCTATCATGATTCCGAATGCATGAATTAGCCTATTTGAAAGATGGAAATATGTGTCGCTCATTATTTGGATGAAGTTAAATGTGTTTCTCAACCTTGTGCTCGAATTTCTAAATCTCCCAATAAACGAGCATATTTTTCTTATGACTTTACAAATTAGAAGGCCTAATGCACATGACCTAGTCTATTTAAAAGCTATCAATATTTTTCGATCATTGAGTGAATTTGGAAGTGGTTTTCAACCTTGTTGAACATTGCTTTTTTCAACAAATAAATGGTTTTGAGACGGCATTTCAAAGGATTTCAAAAAATTCCAAAAACTTCCAAAAATTTTCTATAAGAGTTTGGTAATTTTTTTTTAGTTTCGCAGGAATCTTCAAAAACTTAGGGAAAAAATCGAATCACTCAAGAATATATTTAGAAGCTTTGAAGGAAATTGAAACACATTTTCAAATTCAAAAGGATATGAAAGACGTTGAAACAAAATGTAATTATAAAAAGTTGATAGTCGGATAAATAACAAATGTGAAGAACGATTGTCCTACGGTAAATAATGATGCATATAATTAGTTTATTGTTAATTGTTAATTCTAAACCATGACTGTATTTCTTTAGAATGTTTAAAAAATTCGGCATCGTTAGAGGTCTCTATAGTAAAGGTGGAGGCATCAAACTATTTTTCGATTATTAATGTCGACGACATCCATATTTATCCTGTAGGGAAACAGTCAAAATTTGTACCTCACATTGAATCATGAATTTATTATATATTTTCCCCTCATTTATTTTCAATCATTTTCAGGCGGAAAAATGATTGAAGCGGGATTCCACCTTCTACTCTGCATTGCAGCTGTGACTGCTGGAGCTCCAGCTCCTCCAGCTCCTGATCTTAAACCTTGTGTAGGTAATATCAACGCAGCGACAAATTTTGATTCAAAAATGGTAAATATGAAGCAATGCGTTTCAATTATAATTATAAGTAAGATATAAATTAATATAAATATAAATAAAACCAACCCATCATATACTATTTTTTGTAGCCCCGGTAAAGGGAATTTTTGGACATGAGAAATATTGGGAGGCAGCAAGATTCTGGAGCTGTACAACTTTGCATTCTGTAATTTTTCAGATTTGACTCACTTTTGTATATTATATTTAAAGAACAAATGGAATCCTGTCCAAACTGGAATCTTCAGCCTCCTGTAGAATGTCCACAGGTAGAATTCCCGAATCTTCGGAGTCACTGTCGGAATTATTCGCGAACATTTTTGTCACTTTTCTTCAGAAACATGAAAAAATTTCTTACCAAGAGAACTAACCTAAACGCTTAGCTTGTCAGCAGACAATGTGATGGTCATGACTTCAGATAGATTGTGATAATTCTTGCCAGCAATCAGAAATTAGCGGATCCCTTGATTTGTGTGCGTGGAATATGGCGGACACACACTTTCCTTCAATTTACGCCTGATGATTAACATTCCATTGCCATTCCGTGCTCACTTTTTGGTACATAATCTGTCCTAAACTGAAGATGATTAAAATATTTTTAATCAGGTATAGTCCTCATTGGGACTAACTTACTGTGATTGCTGATAAAAAAAAATTGAAGGTTTCAACTCTGTAAAAGGATCCTTCACCAATTGTTCTCAAAGTGCATTCTTAACTATCCTTGACTTTTTGTTTTTCTCATGACGAGTATTTCGGTCTTACAGAGGAGCATGTACTGTGAACATTTTAATTTGTATATTGTATAATATTCTTTTTTATATAGCTTGCGGGTAAATGGTACTAAGTTCGTAGAATTGCCCCAGTACCTGAACGTCAAGGAACCTGTGAAGCCGCCAAATACAAAGCTAATGCAGATGGTTCAGTAAATGTGGATCTCGGTTGGGTTGACACAAAGTAAGTTAAATTATGTTCTGGAACATCATATACGAAAGAAGTAAATTCTGCATGAAAGAAATTTCCGTAATTTTATCATTGTTTAGTGACTTCTTATTATTTTCAGAAATGCCAAACAAAAAATATCCGGCACCATCAAACCCATTGGCGGCAAGTCCACAAATGGACAACTGATGGTCACAATTGGAGGCAAACCTACTCTTTACATAATTTTCCACATGGCAGACTCATTTTTTGGCGTTTACGCTTGCACTTATGAGTAAGATATGGACTAGTTATTAATTGTATTACAAAATATGCAACATCATGAAATAGTCAACCAATGCTGATTTTTTCTGATTGTTCAGTTTTTCTTCATCACAGTATTTACGGGCTGCTATAAGCTAAGATGATGATTTATTTTCAGCCACGCTCATGTTTGGGTTTTCGCGAAAACAAAAGAGGTAGACGATAAAGCACTCGAGCCTATCACCAAAGCTATGACTCACAGCGGGCTGAATCCAAAATCATTGAAATTGTCGGCTCAAGCAAGCTGCCCAGATGTTTTCGCCTAAAACTGGAATAAGCTTATCATGGAATATTCATTGAAACAAAATTTGTACAAGTAAATAATAAATCGAGTAACAAATGGGTAACTAGTTAGATTTTTTAAGTAACAGTAACAATAAAAACCGTTATTTTTTTAGTCACTTCTGGAGTGTATATTACGAGTCTTTTTTACAACTATTTTGTAATTCTCACTTTTGAAATTGTGGTGTACTTTTTCAGCTTTTCGTATTGTCCTATCTGTTCTGCGTATCGTGTTTTTGAAGAAAGTGGAAAAATGGAATTTCACTATTGTTCATGAAACAACAAATTTCCCAAAAAGGACATCCCAATGGCACTTGGGAAACATAAGGGGCTAAACCCGTACAGAGTCTTATGAAGATTCATTGTTTTTTGTTAGTGGGTAGGTACGTACACTACGAATACGTTTTTGTGCTTATGTTACATTAAAAACAGCAAACAAGAGCCAGTTGTTCGTCAACATAAGAAGTGCGTGAGTATTCCTGGTTTTTTTCGTTCGAATACAATGATTAAAGTATCCACGAATTGGACTAACGTTATTATTACAGAGGGTTTTTGAAGCATGTCGAACAAAATCATTCCCTTAAGTCGGGATTACGCGTAGAAAAATGAGAAAAATTGACAATCGTATTTTAAGTACAGCACTTCTTTAATAGCTTACAGGTGGAGAAATATTACAAATATTGTTTTGAAACCTCGATATGTTGTATAGTATAATATTTTCTTTCAGTTTTGTTAACGATAACGAAAATCACACGGAAATAACAAAAGTTGCAGTTTTTCCGCTTGACTGACAAATTTTTTGAATGAGGGTTAGCCCCTTTTGTTCCCCGACCATTCATATGCAAACAAAATCTTCTTTATAAAAGCCAAATACAAATAGTTCCCTCCTTCTTTTCTAAAAGTGTTGCTTACCGTCTCCTGAATATGGAATCACATACACACATACAAATACACACACATGATTGCAAAATATAACTATTGTTGCAAAATAAAATTATTTAAGTTAAAACCTAGATTAAGGCATGTGGCTACTGCTGTTTTCCTTAACCTAACTGAGTTATAATAATAAGAAGGGTGGTATGCTGCATCCGCACGTAACTTGCCCCTCCTTAAAATGGAAGTTGCGCGGAAGGCGAATTTTCATTCCGGTGGGCGTGGCAGGGACTGATGCGTGAGGTGGGTAAAATACAAGTCAAAAGTAGTGTGATACCTTGCAATATGGATTATAGAACATGATCATCATTATGGTTTTACTTTGGATAATGGAAAATAAAATGGGCTCAGAAAAATGTAAGCTGGAGAGATAGTGTGACATCCCCCTCTTTAGGGTTGAATTAGCTCTCTATCTCAGGAATGTCGTCGACAGTTGGAGAAGGTGGTATCTGAACAGCAGTTCATGATGAATATCGACTTCCCTCATTCACAGCAATGGTTTCTTTTAATTCGCAGTCTTTCATCTCGATATCGTAATCCATCGCGTTTAACTGCCAACGCAGAATGCGTGGGGACACATTGCTAGTATTGCGTGAATTGGACAAGAATTTTTGATGTTCCGTTACCATCGAGAACTTTTGGCCTTAGAGATAACGAGTGAAATGTTTGTTTAAATATATGGATGCCAAACGCTCCTCCAGGCAGAGTATTTGTATTCCGATGGACTAAGAACACGAGATGCACGCGCTATCATCAGGTCTTCACCCAATGATAAATCGACTTCCCTTTTTCAGTACTCCACTTATAGTGTTGCTCATAGAGCTGATAGTCGAAAAGGAAGGTCCTCCGAATGTGGAACGCATTGCTGAGAAAAAGGGGATAAAAACGCGTGGAAATGAGCTGAAAAGAACTGTATTACACAGAATGCTCTGAATCGGCACTTCTTTCGTAATAGAACTTTAATTTGCGTAAATGCTTTCGGACACTTCCATCCCTCTCGTTTTCTAAGATAACCGTGTTCCTGTCCAAAATGTAGATTATTGTATAAGAATCTTCATAGAGGTTTTGTGACTTTAAACGCTCTTCTTTCAAGGTCAGTGCTTGATCTCCCACCTTAAAATTTTTTTCGTTAAGGTGTCTGTCATAGAGCTCTTTCGAGCGCTCTCTCGCCTGAATAAGGTTGCCACCCGCGCGTTCGCGGATGTCTCCAAGGTGCGTCACGAGTATGGGAAGATATCCTCTGTACGTTAGCAGCTCGTCAGTAGCGGGGAAGGAGGATGGGATGCGTGGTGATTGGCCATACACGAGCTAGTGCGGTGTGAATTTCGTGGCCTCGTGGACTGAGGTGTTGTATGACAACATGGCGACAGGGATCGACCGATCCCAATCCTCGCAATCTTCCACGTAGTGTTTCAAATAGTCGATAAGCACCTGGTGGCTTCTTTCGAGGGACCCATTTCTCTATGGTTGTCAACCCGATGTTGCTGCGTGTTTAATTCAGTGAATAATGGCCAAGTTACGGAGAATATGATTCTCGAACTCCTTGCCTCGGTCGTTGAGGATTGCGCGCGGGCATCCGAACGCAGCAATGAGTCTTCGCGCGAAATCGTCGGCCACCGTTGAAGCGCGCTTACTTGGGATCGTTCTGACGATGCAAAACTTTGTAAGATTGTCCTGCATGGTGAGAACGTACTGGTTTTCGTCTGGTTTGAAACGTTCAACATAAAAGCGTTCTGTGCTCACTAATTAATATATTTCCGTACAAAGAATATGAAAAATCGATTATTTTTATCTAATTAGGCATCATTGTTCAAATAGTCTTTTTAACTTGACACAGCTTCATAGGAAAATTACATGAAGGACTCAAAATTTGCATAATGCTTCTTTGAAGCTCTCTGAAAACAGTGATATGATAGGAAATTTAACTTTAAAGATAGGAAATTTTCCCAAAAATAAATTTGGAAAAATTTCCTAATTTATTTGGGTGTTATATTTTGATATAAGGTGTGGGATTGGAGGAACATACACCCTTGAATTTCCATGTATCCTTGTTCATTTAGTTTGACTTTTAATCGTCACTCTCTCTCAATCAACTCTGATCTGTCCTCTCCTGAAGGTGAAGATGTACTGCCTCGAGACTGATGCCTAATTGCCGGTGCTTGAGTTGACGATGTCACAATCGCCGCGCATCCCTTGGCCGTGTGACGATCCAAGGTGGTGTCTCTAATCTTCTAACTTTTGCTGACGGCAGCATCCGTTCACACGCTAGTTGCGAGCAGATTGACCCAAATATGATTTTCAAAGTCACATTACGTGACATCTCCCCGGGGTGAGAAGTCAACGCTAACGCGTTGAAGAACGCGATTTTTCGTTTTCCCCTCCCCCGATAAAAGGTGTCAACGCTCCAGTGTTGTACCATTAAATATTGATGTTTCTATGTTACATACGATTTTAACGCGAATAGAGAGAGAGAGAGAGACGTTTACAAAATATCATTTTTATGTGATTCTATACAATAGGTTTCACTGTATGGGGTATTATGTCTGTGTGTTTTTCTTACAATTTGCATCTTCCCGTGATTCTATACTATCCAAAGGTGGAATTTGTAGGGTCCAGTGGCTTTTTTTTTGGTCTAAAGATTCCCGCAATATTATTGTAGGATGAGTGTAGAATCTTTCGTGAAGCGTGTGCACAAAGTAATGTTATGTAATGTTGTATAGTCTACATTTACAAAATTAATTAATTATCTATATGTACATACGAATGCGATGTTTTCATTGAAATCAATAGATTTTTTTTACACAATAGATTTATAATATGGTTTCTTCAATTGAGATCTTCTACTTTCGTTGGGGGTAATTTGATGACACTCCGTTTGTGATTGAGCTGAAGAAGTTTGCTTTGTTATTATCTCAGTGCAGTTGCTCGCTCTTTGATTTCGGGCATCATCTGTAAGATTTTTATTATCGATTAGAGACTAAATTTCTAACATTTCGATTGATTCCTCACTTTTTATGTTAGGCTGTGCATCCCTATTAAAATTTGTTGAACAAAACGTTGAGGTTTGCCTGGAACAGAATAAACAGAACATCCTACCAAGCGCATAAGGACGCGCTATAAACCATAATGTAGTACCTAACAATGTTAACGCTCCCGAATAAGTAATGCCTGTTTCGATACGGTTGATCCGATTTTTAATTCCGCGTACTTTCCCTATTTCCTCGGATTTTCCAATTAACTCGTGAAGGCGTAAACCCTGATTTGTCAGATTTGTATTTAACGTAAGGCTGTCATCTTCAAAATTTGTTTTGACTTAAACTCCGAAATAATTTCTGGAAAATTGACACTTTCTTCTTCTTGTTTAATATGCGTAAATATTTCGGTTATGTTTAATGTTACAATGTCTTGAAGATTTTTGTCTGAAAATTTGAATTCATATATAGAATTTTTCACGGTTATTGCTGCAAGTGTGATGGTTTTTGTGCTTGCTTTACAACCTGGTTTTAATCTTAGGATACCCGTATTTTTTAACATTATTGAAATTTGGTGTGGTAATTAGACTTATTTCACATTTGTTTGATGTCCCTACCTTGTGTATAGGGTGTACGTTTTCACAAATATATCTTTTATGTAGTGTTTTACACAATGCTAGATCTTGGTAATTAAAACTGAAATATAGGGATCGATCCTTTTTAATTGCTGCATATTCAGAATCTGGTACAATATAGGCATGCGTTTCTGTATTTGAAGGAGTTGATAATTGCTTAATTGGGAGTGGAGTGCTTTTGAACAAGTCGTATGTTTCGATATTCAGAAGCGGAAATTTTAAAATAAGAATAATCTTGTAGTTTTTGTAGTAAATAGAAAGCTCTGAGAGTTTGCCTAGGTCGTACTTTGCATGGATTTGAAGAGGAATTGGAATTTCTAGGTTTAGTTCTACTTTTTGAAATTTTTCTATGCAGTGCATAATTTGTGTAGCTGATAAAAGTTTAGGATGTACTTTGCCTTGCCGAGCGAATAAGATTGCATCTAGAAACATTGTGGTATCAAGTTCAAATTCTGATATTTGGTTATTCAATGCCGGTAGATGAGAAGCTAATTCTTGATTTATTTGAACAATCCGAATCTCATTATTTATTTTTGTATTTTGTTTGTCTGCTTTTTGAGCCAGTTCTGAAATTAGTTTAGTAACAGAGTTCCATTTTTCGTTGTTTCGATTAAATTCTGATTGAACTATATGGGTAAAATTCGCCAAGGTTTCCGCAAGTGCTGCAGTATTGTTTGGCAATTGTTCAATTCTGTGTTCGTAGTAGGCAGCACCGTTTTCATCTAAATTCCCGAATAGTATTTTGACTACAGAACCTAAAAATCCGGAGGGTGCACGTTTGAATCGAGATTCACCATTCAATAGTTCGTTGAGTTGTCCTTTCCCTTGATATAGTGCCGTAATGTGTGCTCTAGTTGCCTCGATGTCGTCGATGGATGTACATGCTGATCCTAGTTGGTGTATTTCCGTAACACTATATGGAGGTCCTTTTGTGAAAACTCCGTCGTTTAATTCGAATCCTAGGATCCTGTAAGATAATATATTTTTAGTTTGTCTGTGTGTATCGCTTCTGTTCCTAAGTTCTTTTGTATTACAACATTGTTTTTTTCTTTAACTGCAACTATTTTAAAGGGACCGATGTAATCGTCGTCATGTTTACTACGTTTATGTTCATTCTGTATGAGAACCCATTGGCCTACTTTAAAATTTCGTTTTTGACGTCTCGTATCATAATTGCGCTTGGTGGCGTTTTTTGCTTTATTTTGGTTTAACGCTGCTAAAATCCTATTATCTAAGAGCTGCTTGCATAGTTCTTCCATATGATCGATATATGTCGCAATGTTATGCCTGGTGATCACACCTGATGGTAGGCGTGCTGTTTTGCCGAATAAGAGTTCGTGCGGAGAGAATTTTGTTGCTTCGTGTACACTCGTGTTGTAAGCAAACATTGCTATGGGTAGGATTTCATCCCAGTTTTCAATTTTTCCTGATGTGTTCAATTTAATGTAGTCTATTAGGACATGATGACTACGGTCGAGTGCTCCATTTGATTGAGGGTGGTAAGTTGTAGCAAATATTTGTTTAATTTGAAAGAGTTTTGAAAATTCTGCTAATACGGAGCTAGTAAAATTTGCACCTTGGTCTGAAAGAAAAACGCGTGGCTTACCGAACTTGCAAATGAGATGAGCAGCGATCGCTCGCGCCACTGTTCTCGCTGTAACGTCTACTAATGGTATTGAGATACAATATCTTGAGAAATTATCCTGAAGTGTAAGGATGGATTTTTTGCCTTTCCGGGAAGTTGGCAATGGCGCGTAAATGTCCATTGCTACTTTATCAAATGGTTGGCTAGGTATATCCGTGATGATCGTTGGTGCTTGAGGTTTATTCCTAATTGATTTTCTTCGCTGACATTCGGGACAATATATTTCAACTACTCCCTTGTGTCCAGCTGCTGCAGAAGCGTGGTATTCGATTATTATGTCTTTGCGCTTGTCTGCTGGTGTAGTGTAAAGCGTCTTGTCATAAAGAGTGATTGAAATTGGGTAGTTTTTGAATGTTTTAATCACTTGTTTTTTTATTTGTTCCCAAATTGCTATAGTGAAAAATTCACAGTCATTGGAGAAGCTAATTGAAGTAATGTTGTTCCTTTTATTAGGGGTTTTAATTGCTGTAAACATAGTTTAATGTCGTAGCTACTTGGGTCTTTATCTAAATATTCTTGTACCGTAAGGGCAAAAAGGTGTTTCTCCCCTTTTTGAGCATGTGTGGCTTTCCCGCAAAAGTTATTTATTGGTATAATATTCTCTACCCTTAGGAGTCGTCTCTCGATTAAAGCCCTTGTAATTGTTGTTTCCGTAATACCGTCTTTCGTGATAAAATACGCCATATTATATTTTTTTGTGAATAAATTCTTCTTTGATATTGTAATATTTTCTCCAATTACTGAGATGCTATTTCGCTTATCAGTTGTCTGGCGACTTTTGTTTTGTAATTTTGGCGCTCCATTTGTTTCCGAACTTTTCTGAGCCGCGATGCTTGAAGGTTCATAGTCTGGTGCTAGTGGTGGTTTTTGTCTGGGGTGTTCTTTCTCAGGTGCAGTTTTTTGAGCTTGCTGTGCCGATAATTTTTCTTCTTGTGGCTTATCAACTTCTTCGAGATTAATAGAATTTCTGTTTTTCAAGTTCACCGTTTCTTTAGGAAAATTGGCCTTTTGATCCGTGTTTTCCTTCATTTGATCCAGGTCACTCTCATCTCTGTCTGAATCTTTTTTAATTAACTTGTCTTTCGTTTTTCATTTCTGGACCCGTGGTCAATTGCTTTCTCTTTTGTGGGACTGCAGCGTTCCCAACAAGCATGAAAAGATCTACTCGCACGTTTGGCACTATCGCTTACTAAAATGCGGTGTGGTCGCTGCACCAACCGCCGTGGTGGCGCTGCGTTCCCACTAAGAAGACAGCTGCTTGCCCAACATTTTTTCAGTGTAGGCAAATGGTGAGCCACGAGTCTAAATTCGGGTCGAATACCCGTACGGATCTGGAAAATGGACTTCGAAATTATAAAATAAAACAAACTTCCCGGCGGCATTCTACATGCACCCAAAAAAGCATAAACCAACCCCCAGCTTTTTTGAAGCGAAACATAAGGGACCAGAATAGTTAAATCAGAGAAATAAAGTCGGATTTGGAAGAGAAAAGAACCTCATCACTAAACAAAACTAATTACCAACGAGGAAGTAGCGTAGGCTTCAACATAGATTCCGGAAGGGAAAGATTCTGAAAGGGACAAAACTCACAGCACAACGTCACCATCAAGACGCAGGCAAAGTAACCAAGACCTTGAAAAATAATTTTTAGTTGGAAAATCATGTTCGACAGTAGCAATAAACTTAGTCCCGATAGCTTCCTGACCAAGATAGAAGACTGCAGGAAGTTGACTCAAGTAACGGACGATGAACTCCTTACAACAATGCCGGTATTGTTGAACGCAATAGCGCAAAAGTGGTTCAGAAATCACGCACAAGAATTTTACAATTGGCGAAAATTCAAAAAAAAAAATTCCGTTTCCAATTCGGCGACGATGATTTCGAAAGACGCGTAAACTAGTACATCCAAACTCGGACACAAGGGACGGACGGAACGATTGACGAGTACTTAACAAATATCCAAAGTCTGATCGCAGAACAAGATAATGAAATCTCAATAGTCGAACAACTCGACTGAGCTCAGAGAGGATTGAGATCTCACCCAGTACCACTATACCAGCCCCTCTTTCGCCTAGCAAGTCTTCCACCCTTTCTTTGATTTTTTCCATGTAATTCTTATTGTACACTGTCACAAATGTACACGTTACTCCTTCTGTCGCTACTTCCTTCATTTGCACTCTGTCCCCCTTTTCTACTCCATAAACTATTTTCTGTCATCTCTCTGTAAACCCCGTTATAATTCCTCCAATAGACCTTCCTTTCTTCACTCTAACCATCTCCTAGAGTCTCTAAATATGCCCCATTGGCAGCTTTGGCTCTATTCTATTCCATTCCTTTCTTTCTACTCACGTCTCTACCAGTCTCACAACATTCAATTCCTGGATATACCTCCAGAACTCCTCATCCTTCTTCTTTACCCCTCCTACGTTCCAGTACTGCACCTTCACTACTCCTCTAAGCTTCATTGCCGCAACCCCCTACTTTCTACGGAACAAACTCCCCTGCATTTCCTTCAGCACCTCTTTCTCCTCGTCCCACACCCACATTTTCTCTTCTACTTTTAGTTTCCGATAGCCTACCTTCGCCGACCTCCCTTCACTCCTTTCCCTCCAAGCCCTGTCGTACAGCATTCTCTGGACATCCCTTTCCTTTCTCGCCAAATCTTGATAGATGAAAACTCCGTTATCCTCTATGCTATTCTTATTTCGCATTACCCCCGACTTTTCTTCCCAGCTCTCCAACTCCACAACCGCAACTCCCGTCTCCTTTCTCCCCTCCATCTTAACTTTCCCTGTCATACCTTTAACCCACCGTATGCTTTGTAGCAGCGCTTCCACGCCCTCCCTTTCTTTCCCGCTCTTCAGCTTCAATCCTCTTATCACATTTGTTATATCATTCGTGAATGGGCGAATAGCTACAGTGAAAGATTGAAAATCCTTACTGGAAATACTAAAAAATCGGACACGTCGTCGTTGCAAAAGTATTGGAGAAGCTTTCCCTGCTTAAAACCTCCCCTCGGGATATCATTAGTAAGCATATTTTTCTTTACATATTTGAGCCTTTCACAATAAAAAAGTATAAATCACTTTATCATTTGTAATTGCATAATAAGTCAAGTATTTTGATTAATTTATTGATCAACGTTCATTAACACATAAAGGCTGTCCCTTAAATCTTGACCATTTTCTTTATTTTGATTATATCCTTCCTTAGTTTCATTTTCATAAATTTCAGTCTATTGAGAGATAAGTATAAGTACAAATTATACTTTTCTTATTGTAGAAGGCTGGATTTTCTGCAAATGATTTTCACGCAGACAAAGGAAATTTCGAATATCCCTGGTGGAAAAATATTTCTTATGACAATCGATTTTTTCAGATTACGGGGTCTACTGTCTAACTCCAAAAAATCCAGTATTACGATAAAAATGTTTTTAAACTAAGTAAAAGCTACAAATGTATATATGTATATTATTTTACTTTATTAGATAATATGTAAAGAAATTATTATTTTTCAGGTACTCATGACAGTCTGCTAGCGTAATTACTGCTATCGCTTTCCGTAACTATTCCAAAAAATGTGAAGCTAAAAGATTCGCGTTCTGTTGCTATTTCAGAAACAGACATTGCCAAGAACTTCATTCTTCACGTTGTGGTAATAATAAAACTTATTTCAATCTGCAAGGTGTCCAAAAACTATTAAGAATTCCTTGGAATATTTTAGAATAACCCTTAGAAATCCTTTAGAATACTTTCAAATTATTGAAATCTATTACAAATTCCTTGGAAACATTCAAGATGCCGGGAATTTCAAATTGGCTGATCACTAGACATGCTGTATTTCAATATAGAATGCACTAAACCACTACGTACCGAATATTATAATTTATTTCTATTGCCCTAATATCATGCAAATCTGGATTAGGAGAAGGAAGATTTTGAATCTTTTTTAACCGAACACGGTCAACCAATCGAAAGAATCTATGAAAGTTATGTTGTAGTTAATAGTGAAACGTAGTCTTACGCTGATCCACTAATAGCCGTCGAAGCTTGTTTTAAATGTTTGAAAGCGCTGACAAGATGGCCATACTTTTGTTAATACGTGTGGGCATTTATTGAAAAAATAGTATATGATATTGAGCCACACAAAAGTTTTGCGGCCGTGAATAAGCTCATCTTGCAAACTAAAAAAGTTTGAATATGTTATATTGCGAAAAATGTGCATAGCCTTCAAGTAATTGAATATGTTGCATTTGTTTTAGATGCATATGCTAGCCCATATTTGTATGAGCCTCTAAGTGTTAAAATGATAGAAAAATGCTTCCGCCAGTATAGTTCAGTTTTCGGACATGTATCTACTGAAGCTAAACGATTTAATCTTTTAAGAAAGAAGGGATTTATGGAACCTGAAGAATTTAAAATTGGAGAAATTTTTGTGGATAAAATTGTTGGAAATGAATTACTTTTTGTACCTGAAAACGTTTACGCAATGCATATTCCTATCCGCAAAACATTTAAATTATTTTCAGAAATACCGGGAATATTTAAGCAAATATTGGATTATATTGGAAAGTTGGGCAAAGAATGTTATGTTATTTCTAATGTAATGCAAGGTGATTTGTGGCGGAAAAATTACTCCAAAATTGTTGGCGATGTCGTTCTGCCTCTGTTTTTGTTCTATGACGACCTTGAAACGGAAAATCCTTTAGGCAGACATGCTTTTGTAAACAAATTCGGTGCTGTTTATGCGTCTATTGCTTGTCTTCCACCGCATATAGCATCCCGATTGCACAGCATATTTCTAACAATCTTAATACACAGTGAGGATAAAAAGTAGTGCTCAAATGAAACGGTTTTCAGGAAAATGGTCCAAGAAATCAACTACCTTCAAAGCGACGAAATATTCATCAAAGTCGATGGCGTCTTGGCGACGTGTGAAATTTCAATTATTATTAATCCTAGGTGATAACCTGGGTCTTAATAGTATATTGGGTCTGGTAGAATCTTTCAAAGCCAACTATTTCTGCAGAATATGTGAAATTTCGTCCTCAGAATCTGCAACGCCAGCAGTAGAAGATGAAATGAAATTGAGAACACCCACCAATTACGAACAAGATGTTAAAGCATCAGATGCATCGACAACTGGTATGAAAGAACTGTGCACATTTAATAAAATAGATAATTTACACATCGCGAAAAATATTGTTGTGGATATAATGCACGACCTTTTGGAGGGTATATACGTATACGTCATGCGGTCAATAATATACAAGTTTCTCGTGAAAAAAAATTTTGAATGCGTTCCAACAGTTTCTAATATTCCTCCAATAATCTCGACAAATAGATTGCAAAATAAATTGAATTTAAAGATGTCTGCATCTGAGATGCTTTGCCTTGTGCGATACTTTGGTCTCATTACTGGCGACTTGATTCCTGAAAACGACGTTGATTTGGAACTTTATAAATATCTGAGAAAAAGTCTGGATATTGTAACTTCTCCGCGAGTAATAAGATCAGACGCTGCACTACCCCAGACTCTTATTACAAAATGGACCGTTCGTTCATTGTTGGTGCATGCGTTTTGAATCTCGGAATGGGCAATTAAAATCTAACGTACAGTCAACAAAATGTAGCAAAAATTTACTGGTAACAGTTGCAGTAAAGCAAATATTGAAAACGTGTAAAGTGCTCGATAGTGTTGAAAGGACAAAAAAGACAATTCTACAACAAAATTTTGAAGCCAATTTTTGCCGTAATACATAATGTTAGAAAAAATATAAGTGAGTTCAAGATATACTTTGAAGTTTTGAAGCGATTCAAAAATAATAAAAACCTATACGATATTTTCTTTAATTGTAAAAAAATGATATTACTGATAAACAAATTAAATTTTTGGACAAAAATACACAAGGTACATACATTAAGATGTTTAATAACGAAATTGTATTTAAATTAGATCAAAAAATTTGATTTTAACTTTTTTTTTCTCACGAGACACGTGATGCGGAAGGAGCTTTAACAAACAGGAATTCATAATCACTGAATTTCAGTTGTTGTTATTTGGTTACAAACAGTCCTAATTCGCTGTTTCATATTCTCCAGAGGTGTTGGCACTTCCTTGATGAACTGGATTCTCCAAATAACCCAACAAGAATAAATCCGGCGACGTAATTTCTGGTGACCTGGCGGGCCAATTCACCGGATATCCTCTACCGATCCGGTGACAGTTGAATTCGCGATCAGTACTTCAGAATAATGTGCTGAATAACCGTCATCTTGAAACCACGCGTCTTGTTGCATTCCCAAACTTAGGTCTTCGAACAATGTTGAGGGTTCATTTTCCGAAAAGTTACTGTATTTAGCCCGGAGTAAAGTACCATCAACAAAATACGGACCGAAAGGTTGGTCTCCAATTACTCCACATCAAATGTTCACGGACCAAGGACGCTGACGCTCAACATCACGCAACCATATTAGGTCGATTAACAGTACCGTGGTTTGTGAAAGACAACTTGTCTGAGAGCAATACTCGAAGGAAGAAATTCGGCATCCCTTGTATCTGCCGAAGAGCCCATTGACAGCATGTCACTTGATAAATTAAAATGTTCAATTTTAAAGCTTTTTCGGGTTTCAGTCGTGTGCGAAACTATGAATTTTGCAAAATTCATAGTTTCGCACTCGATTGAAACCAGAAAAAGCTTTAAAATTAACATTTTTAATTTATCATAATCATTGTGAAAGCATTGAATCTATTATTAAAATGATACGCGGTTCTGAAAATCATTGCTATGAAGTTCTTGATGCAGTGAGATATGAGAGGGATGATAGTTATATTTATTACTCCAGTAATAGTTTTCCGACGATTCCTTTTTCTTCTTGTATACTTCCGTCAGTAGTGAATCAGTGAGAGAATCCTTGATATTGCTGCTACATTCTCTATAAATGAGAATCATTTTAATTTTCTCTTGTGCAGATAAAACCTCCATTGTTAAAGTGATTAGGTCAAGTATCCACACCCGACCAAACGCTAACAAACTTAAGCAGCAAAACCAAATCACCGAAATTGAAAAATCCCAGAAATCATCTATGGAAGGCATGCATGCCCAACTCGGGGAAATTCCCTTCGGGAACACATGTTCCGCGTCCACGACTCTTTTTCCTAGAGAGCGGGAGTGGTGGATGCGGAAAATTTGTTCCAGAAGGGAATTTCTCCGAATTGGGCATGTCTGATCTATGGTATGGGACTCAGACAATGTTAGTCTAGGATGCTCCGTAAGTTTTGGTTCAGTATTATTTGTTTTGAGAAAAAGGAAAGACGTATTGTGCAATGTGTGTAGCCTACGTCAGACCCAACATGACTTTAACAGTGGCTGCGCGCTATAATGAGAAAGTCAAAGGATTTCGTAAGGAAGTGGGTGAAGCGGTATAAAGAGGTAGGAAACGCTGACACTGTAGCTTGTGTCCTCTGTCCAAGAAGGTAACTGTTTTATATCTGATATATTTTTATGAGAAGACTTTATGAAAAATTTGTGTTTTTTTTTTTGCTGCAAAACATTTGTCCTCCAGTTTTTTCGACTTTTGTGTCGTTTTTCCAAAAGTTCAAGTTTCTTATCTTATTTTTTACGATTGAAACAAAAACTACGCGTCCTATGAAAAACTCTTTGGCAACAAATTTATAGCTCTTTTTTGGGTGAACAACTTTGGTTTGATTATTTTTCTCGTAGATTGTGTCGTTTGTCAAAAAATCTATTTTCTTCATTCTCAATGCTGTTTTATACGTATTTAAACAGAAACTATGCCTCCTATCAAAAAGTGATTTGCAACAAATTTGGAGATCTTTTTTTAATGCACAATTTTTTGTAGAGTCATCTTTTTTCGTATCTTGTATAGTTTGACTGCAATAGGGAATTTTTGATTTCTCATTAGTTTTTCGTGCGATCAAAATTTGTCTGTTTGAATTTTGTAAATGCTATAACTGTGGTAATTTCTTTTTTATCGAAAAAAGTCGTTGAAATAAAATTGTTCGTCTTTCTAAATACCACGAAAAGCCAGGCATAGAAATGTCAAATTCTGAAAAATGTGGTCTAAAATGTGGTAGATGCTCTAACTTTTTGAATTTTTATCCAAAATGGCTGGCTAACGAACCTCGCCTTTATTTTAGGGTAGTTAAAGATTATACCAAAGGCCATCTGTTAATTCTTTCGGAAATAATCGTGCTCACAGACAGATGTACAGGCATAAATATATACAGACGGACACATCCGTAAAAACCAGTTCTCCGTATTCAGGGTGTTTTCAAACGTGGGGGGAGGGGGTCCAATTTTACACAAATACAAGACCTTCTTCGATGAGAATGTAAAAATGAAAATTCTTTGACGAATTATGTAAGGTTTTAAGAGAAGAAAAACTTTTGTCCGAGATTCCTAGGAAAACTTGAAATTCCTTCTTATATAAAATAATTAAATTTGAGAGAGTTTTTCAAACCATATTAGGAAATCTTCAAAAAAATTAGGAACAATCCAGTCGGTTTAAAAGGTATTTAGAAGCTGTGGAAAAAAAATTAAACTAAATTTTTTATTCTGAATCATATAAAAAAAGTCAAAAGAAAATGAAGATTTTTGAAGATTTCGAAGACATTGTAGAAGGTTTTCAAGAACTTTGAAACGTTTAAAGAGAAGAATAAGATATATGAAGATTATGGAGTGAATTTTCTATTTTTTTTTATAACGAAAAATTAATTAATAAAAAAAGTTTTAAAAAAATTCCCAAAACATTTTGAAAATTTTCTACGAATTGGGAGACAAAATTGCGCGATTTGAGTGTAATTTTCTCAATTTTTTTGAATATTTTTCCGAACTCTAGGAAAAAATCGAATCTGTTTAGAATATTCCTAAACTTTCAAATTTTTAGAAGTCCTTCGTATATTTTCAAATGGCTAACATTTTTTTAGAAATCTTATTTTTATTTCAAACAAAAAATTATTATAGAAGATCTAAAATAAGAAAAAAACCTTTTAAACTTGTTTTTGAAAAATTCTAATTCGCTATTCAAGTCGTGAGATTGATAGTTCAGTAAAGATTAAAACTATATACCACTAAAAAATACACGTCACAAGATATTTCCTGCACCGAAAATAAAATTTCTGAGCAATGTCAAAATGAATTAGGTTTCATTTTGTAAGGCTTATTTTTATAAGGTATTTCAAACGATCTCAAAAAATTTCAAAAACTTTTGACAAAAAATATGTGAGTTTAAGAATTTTTTTCTCTTTTCAGAAATCTTAAAACCTGAAGAAAAAGTCAAGTTACTTTAAAAATCATTTGGAAGCTTTAAAAAAACGCAGAAAACATTAAAAATTTTGAAAGATAAAGAAGTTAAAACAAAATGTAGATTTTTAAGGAATTTGAGAACAAATCTAGAAGCTTTTTGAGAATTCTGAAATTCAAAAAAATTTTTTAAATCATTTTTTCAAAAAATGTTGAGGAATTTTAGTGAGGCAACTTAAAATATTTCAAAACTTTCAAATATTTCTAATAATGTACAAAATATTTGTAAATTTCTTTCAAATTATTATTTTTCAGCACTATTGAAATACTCAAAGTTGAAAAATAATAAAAAATTTATGGACATGTTTTTAAAAAATTCCAAACCATTAACGATGTCGTGAGTTCGACAATTCAGTATGCAATAAAACTGTTTACCACTATAGAATGTAGGACTAACAAAAAATATTTTTCGAAATCTCCGATGTTATTGAAAAGCTAAAAGTTAAAAAAAAAACCTGAGGAATTGTTTTTCAAAAAATTCCGTCCATCTACCAAAATCGTGTATTTGGTATTTCTGTGAACAATATAATTATCTACTATAAAGCTGTTTTCCTTAAAAAAAATGTATACGTTCTGAAAATTGCTTGGTTGCTCTCACAACGTTATCAAAAAGTTGCAGTATTTTTTTATTATTTTTGAATTATACATACAAACAAGTACCTATTGCGGCACAATTATTTCAGTTTCTGTTTTAAGGAAACGTGCATGCTCTAGGAAGAAGACTAAAAAATCTCAAAGTTGTGCATTCTGAAATATTTAAAATTGTAATAAATTTTACTGTATAGGAAGAACTACTGCCCCACGGTGAATAATTATGCATATTATTGATAATTAGCAATTGATAATTATAATCCCTAACTGCATTTATTTAGAGTGGTCCTATGAGTGGTCCTAGAGTGGTCCTATGCGAAGACATTCATAACTCACATTCAATTATCAATGTATCATATATTTTTGACCGATCAATTTGTAATTATTTTCAGGTGAAAAAATGATTCAAGTAGGATTCCTCCTCCTACTCTGCATTGCAGCTGTGACTGCTCAAGCTCCACCTCCTCCAGCTCCTGCTCCAGCTCCAGCTGCAGACCCTATTCGAAAAGTAGCGTGTGTAAATGATGTGGTACCAGCGAATAATTTTGATCCAAAACTGGTAAATGTGAATCAAAATTTAGCAGTTAAAGAAATTAGTTAGTAAAGAACGTAATTCAATGATGATACCTAACTTCAAACTTATTTTTCATTTCGGAGCCCAATATTCGTCTGGTCGATCTGAATTACCCAGGCAACCCCCAACACGCAGCAGTCCTCCAGGATCGGTGAATGGATTTAGAGCTAGTAGTTGATTCTTGCAATTCAGAGAACGTCCCTTCTTCAAGCAAGCTAACTCTGATGCGAACTCCTTACGTTGGCTGATGCCAACCAAAATCCTTAAAGCAAGCTGCACCTCGCTCGTGGTGGTGGTCTCGTTGCGCACCTTTGTTGTTTCTCCTGCGATAGTTTGGTAGATCCTGGAGAAAAAACTATTTTCACGATAAATCGCTGAGATTGGAGGAAAGATGAAGCAGTTTGAAATAAGCTTGAGCCATGAGGGTCCAGTCCACCATAGCTCATTCTCAATGAGTTCCGCTGGTAAAACACCTCGTGAGATCAGGTCTGCTGGATTGGTGCATCCAGGGCCGTGTCCCCATTGGCTGACAACTGTCAGTTGTCGAATTTAGCTGACTTAGTTGCTAATGAATGCAATTGCGTGTCTTGGTTCGTCAGCTAAATATGCCTAAACAAGTTCATATCTGTCCAGAAACACGATGGCATACTGACCTTCAGTGATTTTTTAACTTTCTGGAAAAGTTTTTCTAGCTCACTGCCGCGCAGAGCTCAAGGCTGGGAAGAGTTCTTTACTTCAAGGGTGTTAATCATGACTTTGCACACAGCAGTCTAACCGAGCTTTCACCTGAATAATTGGTAGCTTGTATGCAGATGCAAGCATCGTAATCCTTTTCTGAGGCATCAGAGAAGCGACGAAGTTGAAGGTCCGTCTAGTCGCCACTGATGACTCACGTGGGTATCTTGATGTAGTTGAGATAACTCAAGATTTCTTGATAACGTTCAGCTGCCAAAGTTCCTGCATGACAGTTTTGGCTGTGATAACGGCTGATGCGAGAAAACCTAGAAGGTCGAAGATTAGTGTTGTTTCTGGAAGAATAGATATTTTTGAAATTCTTCTTGATCTGACATTGATGTCAATGTTATATTGCAAAGTGTCAGCTGGTGTCTTCGAAAAGCCAACCATCTCGGTTTTGGTTGACGAATCTTGATAATGGTTTGAGATGACTTCCTCCCTATTGAAACACCTCTTTCGAATATTGAATCCTACATTCTCTAATGCTGAAGAGACTTGAGCGCGTAAGTCCAACGCTTCTCTGATGGCGTCTGCACCAGTGATCATGAATTCCATGTAGGAATCATAGGCTACCATTTGTCCTGCTAATGGGTTGCTATCTTCGATGTTTCAGGAACCTTTTTCAAGCACCTGCTTGCTAGAAAGTGAACTGCTACTGTACCGCATGCGATTGTATTGAGCTGAAAGGTCGTGGATCGTTCTTCAGACTCTTCTCGCCAGAGAATTCACTGCAGGTTGCGATGGTCAGGATGAATCCACATTACATTTTTACAGTACATTTCCCCAATGTCCGCTGTGATGACAATGCGGTGAAGTCTGAAGTATAAGACAAGTGAGAGAAGATCTTGCTGAACAGTTGCCCCAACAAGCAGTATGTCATTCAGCTACTGACTGAACGCACTTTCTGGTGATCCGTCGAAGACGACTCGAAACTTTGTTGTCATGCTGTCTGGCCTTAAAACTGCATGAAGACGAAGATAATGCCTTCTTTGGTGACCTTACACGGACTCACCATTTACTGCTGTCATGTGACCCAATTCTTGATATTTCTTCATGAATGCAAAATATAATTCTTTCAGCGATGATTCTCGTCTGAAGCGTCTCTCGATAGATTGAAATCTTTTTTGGGCCATGTGGAAGGAATCGCACCAGGATTCTGGCTGGTCTCGAAGTGGTTATCTCACGATGAAATTGCCGTCGTTGTCTCTGCTAAAATTTTTCTTAAATAGCTCTTCACACCGAACTTCTTTTGATGATAAGATAGGGTGATGATTGAGAGATTCTTCAGTGGGCAAACATTTTTCAATCTGAGTATCCAATCTGCTGAGGCTGAGATTGCACATTGATTTTAAATTTGATTTTTTCCACTCAAATCAGGGCTCAGAACAGGCCGATTTCGATGACCTCGTCCATGCCCAAAATATTCAGCGTTGCCAAATATCCCTTGGATCTGGAACCAATCGTAGCTCCTGTGTCATAGCTGCTCTGAGTGCATGGTTAACACCTATTCCGCCGATATCGATTTCTTGCTCGTAAATTCTTAATTGCAGATCTTGAATCAAACTTGTTTTCATGAAGTTTAAGGTCGAACCGCTGTCCAGAAATTCTCGACACGTGTATGTTCTGCCGCTTTGATCCATGGCGTTGATTATGGCTGATCCCAAAAGCGCTCCGTAGCCTGACTCAGATGCCAGTCGTGTGTCCCTTCGTCTCAATGCGTTAATGTGTCGTGTGCTCAAAAACAGACTCTACACGAAACCTTAAATTCGTTGCCTGGATGAGTCTTCTTTAAACGATTGAGAAAAATTTCATTGCTGGTGCCTTTCGAATTCGCTGTTTCACACTCAGACCTCGAAACTCTGTGCATGCATATAAAGGGTGTGATTTTCTCCATTTGTAGCACCCGCTTGATTGTGCAGCGATTGCTTGTGACTTGCTTGCGACTTGATACCGGAAAGTCTGTCAGATTTGTGGAACGGTTTACCTCCATTTCCGTTACTTGATGAGGGTAGATTCTTTTTGGCTGAATGCTTGAATCCGTCCTATAAATTGATTCGAGTGTCCCGCACCTGTGCGAGAGGAAGTCTAGAAAATCCTTCAGAGTGGGAACCTGGTCATCATCGTTGTTCATCTCCCACTCTCGAACAGAGATCTTGTCGAGCTTCTCCGTGAGAATCTGAATGAGAATTGCGTCCCATGAATCCAATGGCTCTTTGAGAGCTTTCAGAGTCTCAATGTGGTGGCGTGCCTTGTCGATTAAATTGCGAAGCTTCGCGTGTGATTCCATTTGCAAAGACGGCAGTCTGAGTAGTGATCGTGTATGCTGTTGTACTAGAAGCCGTTTTTTTCTCGTGGCGTTCACACAGGAGTTTCCACGCGATGCTGTAATCTGTCGCAGAAGATGTTACTGTATACTTTCCAAGAATTTCGCTTTGAAAGATTAAAAAGTGCCGGCTTCGTCGCGATTTAAAGTAAAAACAGGCGAAATATTTCAATCAGAGAAAAAAACAGTTTTTTTGCGAGCGATTCAAAAACTACAAAAGCTACAACTTCTTCTTTTCGATGAAGAAGATGTAGCATTTAATTTACAATGTGGATATGTAATTTAAAAATAAAAATTTGAAACTTTATTCTCAAGTGCTCAGGGGTCTCCTCACTCCAACAAAATTATTCTATAACCTCTTTTTGCATCCGGAGCCTCAATCGGGACATGTTTCATGATAGTTAGCATATTATTCTTTTTTGTACAGTTTGCGGATAAATGGTTCGAAGTGCGTAAATTTTTCCCACATCCTGGACGTGATGGAACCTGCGAAGCGGTAAAATACACACTCAACAAAGATGGTACAATAAAAGTTGACCTCGGTTGGGTTGACAAAAAGTAAGTCACATAAAAATAATTCCCTGCTTTTTTTTCAAAATTGTTGCATACCATCTTCTGAATATAGAGTCCGTGTATTGATTGATTTTTTTCAGCAGATATATTTTATATTATAAGATGTCCCTTTTTTCATTACGCCTTTTACCAGTACTTCTATAATTTTTTTCTCACTTTTTATTATTTTCAGAAACCAAACACAAATACGTACAGGCTCGATCAAGCAGACTGGCAATAAGCCCACAGATGCAAAACTGACTTTCACATTGAAAAAAGAGTCTCTTATTTACACAATTTTCTACCTCGTATACGACAAATTTTTTGGCGTTTACGCTTGCGTTGGAAAGTAAGATGTGGACTCATTATTACATATTCAGTTTTTCTGCATTGCAGTATCTACTGAGCACTTTGAGCTAAAATTATTATTTATTTCCAGCAAAGCTGCTGTTTGGATTTTCGCAAGAAAACAAGAGGTACCGGAGTCAGATCTGCAGGGTTCCATTTATACTGTTATGCAAGTCAAGTACCCAAACCTAAGTACAATGTTGTTCACCACGACCCCACAAACTGGCTGCCCGGCTGTTGTCTAAAACAAAATAAACTTATTCTGGAATTTGCATTATTACGAAATTTTTATCAGTAAAAAATAAATCAAAATTATTGTCTGTTACAACGCTTTTAATTGCGAATGGAATTGTATAATAATTTCTGGAATCATTGTTCTCAGTGACTCAAATTTTCCTTGGAAGTGTCCTTTTTTTCAAATAAGAAATTACTAGTAATAGAAAGTTAAAAGTTATAAAGAAAATAGAAATTTCATGAACTCGTTTTTCATTTTTTTTTTAATTTCCAAGGTTTATTTTATTTTTTTGGAATACTGAATTGTTTCAAAAGATATGCAGAAGCCTTTAAAGTTTTGAAATTTTTCTAACATAATTGCACTCTTGAGGATATTTCATAGAATACCAAACCAAATTTAAATTCTTGAAGATGCTGAAAAAAGAAGATTCTTAAGATTAAGTTTTCTCTGAAAAAAGATCTTCTTCGCTCCGCTAAAAATCCAACCACAGGTCTACCCCTTGGCTGTCGGTTGATCTTACCAAGGAGCTACTAGAGTGATCTAGAGAAGAATCTTCTTTTAGAGATACGCTGTGTTTTGCAAAGTGTTTTATTTAATACAAGTCAATTTACAAGGAATCTGTATGTATCATCATCGGAGTTGGTAAAAATCCATCAGTGGAGAAATCTTTCACCAACTGTGAAAATGAGGATCAACACTATCGATGTAAGTTAGCTCCTCAGATGACATAAATTCTTCAACGTCTTTTCAGACTAGATGGAGCTATGAATTAGCATTTTTAAATCAAATTTTCTCATCATCAAAACCATGACCAATTTGTTATGAGATCAAGGATGTGCTTTTGTGCTGTCTCCAAGAAAGACGTCGTTCAGGGCCAGAACGGGAGGGCATATTGAACCCAATCGCATTGAGATTGCAGAAATAGTTGCAAACAAACTTGAAACCGTTTATAAAAGAGTGTCTATTCCGACAGTTTCCCACTCAAAAATAATACCAGTAGTTAAGGCATATCATGATAAATACATCACAAGAGAAAGGGGTATATCAATGTCTAAAAAAGTATCACAGGAGTGCAGGAGAGAAAAGGCACACTTGTTTCTTTTACCCTAACAAGGCTCCTTGACATTACTTTTTGTAACTGCACCACTTTTGTGTCCTGCATTTGTCCAAAGGAGAAGAAGATTCCTCTGTTCGAGCGACCATTTCTCCAGGGCCAGAAAAGTAATAAAATTTTTCGCACTGGAACAGTAGACCATCCTGAAACAAAACAAATTATAAAAAAGATTGAACACAGAATACAAATAATGGACAGGAAATCACAACTTTCCCACACATCAGCAGTTCCATACTGTTCCAAGTTAGCTGCACCAGGCACATACGACGATACTTCTGGCATTTCTGATACTGAAATTCAAGTGGCAGTGTTTCGTCCTCATGAACGGCATGCGCGTGCAAACACTAGAACCAAAAAAATACACTGAAATCAGAACAGACTGCCTTAGCTGCTCAGAGGTTTGGGGTCAGTAACACAGTGGTGGCCCTCATAGTTTCTTCTGTTTTTTTGGATGCAAAAATGCTGGATTGTTAAGAGATGACAAGGCTTGCATTGTCAGTGACAGATGTAAGATTAGGCGTGAGAAAAATAGTGTTCGGAATGAACGGCAAAGACGGCCACGTTTTGACTCTCTCTATAGACTGTCTTTTGATGGGCATAAGGAAAAACCAATCGCACAAGTCAGGGAAGGTGCAAAATACTAACGTAGGGTTATCAAAGGGGAGTTATCGTGGCTGCGGAAAGAACCGTTCCGTTGGTGATAAAAGCATCTGAATCAGTATATGGCCCTGAGTCATAAAATGCTCATATTCGATCCACACTTAAGTATATACAGCAATGACCAAAATTCAGCATATGGTTGGTTGGGTCGGGCTTTGGAGGAACCCGTGGTGCAGCCACCTCTACGTCGTGGTTTCTGGGTGATAGATAAGCTTGATAACGGTCAGTCCTTGTCCTAGAATCATAATAATCTCTCAGAAGGTGCCTGCTTTCGGCGGTTGGTTTTATATCGCCTTCTTCTCTTTGTTTAGGACTTGTTCATGCAGTGGTCGGGGAAGCACTCTGCGTACATATCTCTTTTTTTGAAAATCTTGATCTTGAATCAAGATCGAACAAAAAACTTGAACAAAGAAAAATTGAAGAAACTTGATTTCAAAAATATTATTGCGAAACATGCTAAAGCTCTGGGTGTATCTTGCGCCAAAAATTGTGCATACGCCCCATGAAGCCTTCATGAACAGTGATAATGCTGGCATCGTAGCTGTCTAGAAAGTCACCCTTGAGTTGACTCGTCCACTCAATGTGGGCGTTTCGCCGGTTCATCGTTATGTTTCCATCTTAATTATTTTCAGCTACTCGAACTCTAGGGTGATCAGCACTGTTGTTGATTTCACAAGCAGCTAGGGAAAGGGTTCGTCCGTCTTTGTATAGTATCGCATGCAAGGATAAGCCTGCATAGGTTAAGAGTTCGTCCGATATCGCAGAGTCAGCATTTAAGACACCTCGCCCGGGGGCCATTCAGCTTTTGGCATGCACAGTCAAACTATGCTTTTATTTTTATCTGGGATCCTTTTTTGGGCGTTCAAATATGATCTCACAAGTAATCGATTTTAGTGCCATTTCCTGTCTTGTTTAGTTTGCTAACTTCAAATTGATAAATGATCCGAGATAGCAATCCAAGTTGATCAGAGGGTGCATTGTTTCAATTGTTCCCAACTTCAATCTTACAGAAAAACAAAAATATATGAAAAGACCAGGGATCGGAACGTTTCAGGTTAGACCAGTCAGGTTGCGGACTCGACACTTATAATTCTTAAGGGTGCGGGTCCGACCCCGGACCCTTTAATTTCTGTAGGGTCCTGATCCATACCCGCACCCTTCTAGCTCTCAAGGATTCAAGTCCACAATCTTAAGCGTACGTGTCCAGACCCGAACCCTCTAAGTTCTTAATAATCCGGACCTGGATCCTTGAGAAATACGGATGCGCAGTATAGTTACACGGTACCTATTGTTGCGCAGTGGAGTTTGGAGGTGCGCAAGTGAACTACATGGCAAGCGTATGTGCGTAGTGAAGTTACTCGACACGTATAGCTGCGCAGTAGAAGTTCATAACATTCAAACCTGCGCAGTAGAAGTACATAAAACTTAAACCTGCGCAGTAGAATAAACTATTACCGGAGTGAATGTAATAGATAAAACACATTCAAATTAATTAACTATGTTCTCTTTCACAATTTTTCAAAGTTTGTTTCATTTTTTCAAAAATGAATGACTTAGTCATTATTAATTTTTCAAATCAATTTGTTGAAGTAATTATTTGTATCTTGAATGAAGGAAGGCAAAATAGATGTATTTTGAACATTTTTCTTATTTTTCTAGTTTCAAACAATAACTTATAAATGACGTATCATGATCTTGGATGCATGACTTAGCCGATTTGAAAGATGGAAATACGTTTCGCTCATTGTTTGAATAATGTTAAATGTGTTTTTTCAACCTTGCGCTGGAATTTCTGAATCTTCCAATAAACGAAAATATTTTTGTCATGACTTTACAAATTAGAAGACCTAATTTACATATCCCAGTCGATTCACAAGCTAACAATATTTTTCGATCACTGAATAAATTTAGATGTGTTTTTCAACCTCGTGCTCAAATTTCTGAATCTTCTAATAAAAGAGAATATTTTTCTCATGACTTTACAAATTAGATAGTGACTAGTATAATATATAGACTGAAACATTTACGTGAGTGTTCATTAGTTGTTTTGGCGAGTCTTACAAAACTTACCTGTAAGTATTATAATATATCAAAAAAATTATTTTGCATTAACTGATTTTTTTCAGCGTTTCAGTTTTTATAGAACTGAATGTAAACAAATTTTCTTTTAATTTGCAGACTAGTGTGATAACAAAGGTATGCTTTAAAACTTTATCACGTCTGAAATTCAAGGATAGTTTGACGCAGTCATAATCGTACATGGTCGACTGCGAATGCGCATACAATAATACATCCATAATACTCCTAGGAGTATTACAGACGCGTTATTGTACAGCACGTATGCGCATTCCCTCCTGTTGTGTAAACGGCTGCTTTCAAACCTGAAAAGGCGCTGATAAAACGCATAAATCATTTAAGAATTTTCTTCAGTTTCGCAGAAATTTTTGAAAACCTGAAGAAAAAGTCAAAGAACTTTGAAAATCATTTGGAAGCTATGAAAAAAATGTTTATTTTGAAAGATATGAAAAAGTTAAAACAAAATGTAGATTTGTAAGGATTTTGAAAGCAAATCTAGGAGCTTTTTAAGCATTCTAAAACGTTCGAAGAGAATGAAAAAAATTCTTAAGATTCCTCGGAATATGTTTAATTATTTTTCATTTAAAAAATTAATTTACACAAGGGCATATAAAGATCTCAACGTGATTTTTGTTTGATTTTGAAGAATATTTATGAATTTTAGGAAAAAATCGAGTCTGTCTAGAAGATGTTTAGGAATTTAAGAAAATTTCAAGTTAACCAAAATATGTAAAAAAATTGTTAATATTTCCAAATATTGTACAAAATATCCCTAAATTTCTTCCAAATTATTATTTTTCAGTGTTATTGAAATGTTCAAAGTTGAAAAAGAAATAAAAACTTTATGAACATGTTTCGAAAGACTTTCAAACCAATACCGAAGTCGTGAGTTCGGCAATTCACTATGCAATAAAACTGTTTACCACTGTAAAACGTAGAAGTGATTACAAATATTTCTTGGAATCTTCCAACCTTATTGAAGAGCTTAAAGTGAAAAAAAACGTAAGAAACTGTTTTTCAAAAAATTCCGTTCGTCTACCAAAATCGTGTATTATGTTTCAAAGAAACGTGCATGCTCTAGAGAGAAGATTAAAAAATTTTGAAGGTGTGTATCCTGAAATATTTAAAATTGTAATGAATTTCACTTTACAGAAAGAACTACTGCCCTACGGTGAATAATTATTATGTATATTATTGATAATTGATAATTGTTAATTAAAAACCATAACTGGCGAAAGTATCGGATAGGAATTCCTTCCGAATCAATCTGAATTATTCCAGAATCTGTATCAGAACCAATCCGAATCAATCCGAACCAATGTTTCAATCCGAATGAATCGGAAGTGGGATTGATATACACTGAATTGTCAACCAGAATGAATCCGAGTTCGGATTGAATCGGATTCATTCGGATTGAAAATCGTTTTAGGTCAATCCCAGTTCGGATTAATCCGGATTGGAAATTTGGTTGGGATTCATTCGGATTGAACTGGATTGAGTCGGATTAATTTTTGACCGATTTGGATCGAACGAAATGTAAAAAAAAATTCGGATTGGTTCGAATTAACTCGGATTGGTTCGGATACAGATTCCGGATTTATTCGGATCAGTGTGTTATATATTTTTCACTTATTAATTCGTAATTATTTCCAGGTGAAAAAATGATCGAAGTAGGATTCCTTCTTCTACTCTGCATTGCAGCTGTGACTGCTCAAGCTCCATCTCCTCCTGCTCCAGCTCCAGATTCAGATCCAGCTCCAGAGCGAGAACCTATTCGAAAAGTACCATGTGTGAATGATGTGGTACCAGCGAATAATTTTGATCCAGATCTGGTAAATGTGAATCAACATTTAGCAGTTATAGAAATTAATTCGTAAGAAACATAATTTGAGGACGATATCCACCTTTAAAACTAACTTTTTTATTAACCCTTCAAACTATTCCAGAGAAAGTAATAATATATGTGCACATAATATTGAAATGAAAATGCAGATACTCATTTCACAACATCCCAAAAAAAATATATCATTGGAATAGAGATATTTCAGACATCAATGAACTTTTATTATACAAATTATAGTCAATATTCAATAACATAACCTTGAAGTAAATAATCAGTTTATGTAACCTAATAAAAAGCAATTAAAATTCAATCATCATGTAATTTAAAATTGTTGAAAGAAGTAGTCAGCTAATAATGAATTAATCTGTTTATAACATAGTAAACATTCAACATTACTTTTTATTGAAACATTGGAATAATGTGTACACTACATTTAAAAAGAAATCACCATCATTTCTGAAAATTTAATATATTAGTAACCTACTTCCATACTAATTTCAGAAGGAAATAAAACCATATTCACATAAAATATTGAGAATTGAATGCAGAGACTCTTTTCACAACACCAGCATCATTTCAAAAATAATGTAATTAGTAGTATTTCAAATTTAAATAAACTTTTATTTTGCAAATTATATCAAGTATTCAATTACATAACCTTAAAGTAAATGATCAATTTATGTTTCTGAATTGAAAGCAATTTAAATTCAATGTTGTGGTTAAAATTAATCAAGTCATAATTAATTAAACCGTTCACAACATAAGAACCCTCAAGCAATTATTTTCACCGAAACAATCAAATTATTCTTACTTTATATTTTTTTATAAATTTTAACTTTCATTTCTGAATATTTTGATTCAATTATAAGCTTTTGAAAAATTTTTCAGAAAATTAAAGTTATAATAGGAGCAATAATTAATCAATCATTTAAAAACATAAACAGCATTACATACATATTTTTATTTAAATATTCAATTAATTTTGAAGTCATATTTTAAATTTTTTTGACTGCATTACTTAAATCTAAATTAATTATAACCTTTTTCATACATTTTATAAAAAATAAAAACATATGTACTCATAATTTTGAAAATTGAATTCAGACAATCATTTCAAACCATCACAAACATTAAAAAAGAATTTTATAATTACAGTTAAGGTATTAAAAAAAAATTATTGTAAGAATTATAGCCAATATTGTTGCATAACCTTGAGGTGAATAATAAATTCCAGGAACGGTGAAACATATGCACATATAATCTTGAAAATTGAATTCAGATACTCATTTCGCAACCTCAGAAAGAATTGGACATTTAGAAAATTTTAATTATGAATAACCTTTCAAAGTAATACCAGGAAAAATTAAAATATATGCACATATAATTTTGAAAATTGAATTCGGATACTCACTTCACAACATCAAAAACATTTGAAAAAATTATATAATTGTAATGGAGATATTTTAAAGAAAGAATACATTTTTCATTCTTTATTTAATTCACTTTTTCGGAAAAAATCAATCATTCAATAGTTATGTTTAGTTAATTCATCTGTTCATAACATAAAAATTAATCAAAAATATTATTTTCATTGAAACATCAAAATAATATTTTTTTTCCTACAAATTTCAACTATTTATAATCTTTTAAACTAATTCCATGAGAACTTAAAACACATTCACATATAATTTTGAAGATTGAATTTAGATAATTATCTCACGACATCGTGAATATTTTGAAAATTATGAAATTGGAATAGAAGTATTCTAAATATAAATAACCTTTTATCATACATATCATATCCAATATTCAATTAAATAAAAATTCCTTGTATACCACAATCTTACTTATTAAGGACTTATAAAACTAATTCCAGAAAAATTCGAAATTTGTGTATATATTAATTAATCATTTCACAACGTAAAAAGCAATAAACAGTTATTTTAATAAAAACATTTGAATAATTTTTACTTTATTTTCTTCTGAAATTTTGAATTAATAATAACCTTTTAAACTAATTCCATAGAAAAGTGAAAAATATGTACATGTAATATTAAAAGCAGAATTCAGATACTCACTTCACAACATCAAAAAATTTACAAAAACTATACAATTGGAATAGAGTTATTCTCAACATAAATAATCTTTTATGATAAAAATTATAGTCAATATTCAATTACATGACCTTCAATTGAATAATCAATTCATTTACTTAATTTAAACAAATTAAAATTTAATCTTTATGTAACAAACACTCTTAAAAAATGATAAATCAATTAGTTAAGAAAATAAGAAGCATGGAACTATAACTTTCCTTAAAAAATTCAATTAATTTTTACTTTATATTTTTTCAAGCTCTATAATACATCACTGCGGTAGCCCCACGAACTGAGACTATTTTGTCATTCATATAATTTTGTCGAGTAGGCTATAGTACATAAAATAATATCGGCCGAAATATAACGCGCATATCATGATAAAGGAGAACATCTGCGACTGGATTAGAAATGTAGAAAATGACTGAACTACATTTTATTTTACGCCGTGTATGCCATGTATCGAGGAAGTCAGTCATAACAACCAAAGATATAATATCTTTAATAACAACTTCCATTTAAAGTAATAGTAAAAATAAGTAAATTGGAATAATTATCGGCGGTCGATAAAATAAGAAGAAGAAGGTACTCTGGTTCCCCCTGCCTCTTCACCATTTTATACCAGCTGTTGTACCTTGAATCAACGATTTTTTCCCATCTTTCCTCTTCTTGTCCTGCCTTAATATCTTCCTCTATTTCCTCCCACTCTCTTCCCCTAACTGCATACCCCACTTAAACCTCATTACATGCCTCTCATCCTCCCATTTTGAACGCCCCACGTTGCCTCTCCTCTTTTTATCCATAACCTCCCGGGCACATCCTTGTGCAATTTTGCTTCCTTCTTGCCTTCTTAGTTTCTCTTCAAAGTTCCAGGCTCCTTTCGCTTGCCTCACCATCATTTTTTCTCGACCTATTTCTTCCCGCAGCTTATAACCAGCGCAGCTCCAACTCACTCTTATAACCCATCTCAAAAATCTCTCCTGCAAACTTTCCACTCTCTTATGTTCTTTCCATCCCCAAATTTCCACTCCATAGCTTAATACTGACCACATTAAGACATCAAACATCCATACTCTCATCTTCCAGTCGTCGTTAAACCTTCTTTTTCCTGTACCCCATACTTGTCCCATTACTTTACTCGCACATTCTCATCTCTTTCTCACCTTCAACCTGCTTCCTCCTCTCGTTTCGAACCAAAATCTTAGGTGGCAATATTCATCCACCAACTCTACCACCACACTATTTATCTTCCATTTATACTCTTATCTTCCCCTTTTATTTCTGAAAAACATAATCTTAGTCTTGTTCACATTCACCATTAAACCCTTTTCTCTCACATATTCTTCGAACACTCTCATCAACAGATTCATACCTCTTTCATCATCCGCTACTAGCACTACATCATCTGCATATGCTAGTGAGTACACTTTGCCTGTTCCTAGCGTTGTTACCCCTTCTCCTTTCCTCTCCAACTACCCCTCCAAATCTGCCAGAAGAATACTAAACATGAAGTGGGCTCAACGGACATCCTTGCCTGAGCCCCCTTCCTGTCCAGAATTTCTCTCCTTTCTTCTCTCCTATCTTCACCCTTATCTTAGTTTCCACGAATATTTCATTTATCCTCTCTATTAATCCTTCGTCTACCCCTCTCTCTTTCATGGCTGCCCATAACACCCTCCTGTTCACTGAGTCAAATGTTGCCTTAAAATCGACGAACCGTGCAACTAGTTTCCCTTTCTTTCGCCCTAGGTTCCTATTGACTAGATAGTTGAGCCCGTAGATGTTATCTATGTTTCCCATCCCTTTTATTAAAATAATGCAGATTTTTTGAGGTCAATTTTGTAAAACTTGAAAAGAATTCTTTATGAAGCCCGGATTTTTGTAACGGAAAAGTTCTCATAAAATTTTGTTATTTTATAAAGTAAAAAAAAAAACACTACTATAACGTAAAAAAAACTAATAGAAAATTATGGATTAAAACGGATAGCATATTATTTCTGTGAAGAAATGATTGAAGATAATAAGTAATGATTGGCGCGAACAAGTATTCTATCCGTGATAGTTAACAAAGAATATCAAAGCAGGTCGAGGATAAGAAAGGATAGGTTGGCAGATAGAAAATTTTGGATACGAACGGATAAGTAAGATGTTTTGTGGAGAACGGATTAAGGAGGATAGATAATGATTGGCATGGATGAGTATCTTATCCGTGATAGGTATTAAGGAATGTCAAAGTAAGTCTCAGATAGACGAGGATAGGGTTGCGAATAGGGATTCATGGATTAGAACGGTAATAGTATACATTTTTTAGCGAAAGGATTAAAGAGGATAATCGTTGATCAAAACTGATAAATTTTTAATCTGTGATAGGTGACAAGATCAAATCTAAGTAGTTGGCGGATATATAAGGATTAAGTCGCGAATAAAAAATGATAAATGAAAACGTATAAGTACACAAACGGGTACTAATCTAATGGATAGAAACGGAATGAAAAGTATAAAAAAAGTATTCAAAAGGATAATTATGGATAGATGAAGGATTGAAACAGATAAGCTTACAAACTGTTTACTTCCAGCAGGGTTGATTTATATAATGAAAAACACATTTTATTGCAAAGGTACCTCTGTTCCGTAAATAGGAGCAAGCATTGAAAACGTGTCCCTCAATATTAAACACCCATCTTTCTCCTTTCCATAAATACGGACCGTGTTATGAAAAATACTTGCAAAAAACAAAAATACTTGCTTTTTATATAGATAAAAAGCCCAAATTCCATAGATATTATTACAGTAGTTTACTCAAAAATATACTTCTAAATTATTTATGAATCGAATTATTTGTCAAACTGTTTCATAGATAGCATATTATTCTTTTGCCTACAGTTTGCGGGTAAATGGTTCGAAGTGCGGAAATTTTTCCCACACCCTGGACGTAATGGAACCTGCCAAGCGGTCAAATACACACCTAACGCAGATGGTACAATAAAAGTTGACATCGGTTGGGTGGACACAAAGTAAGCTAAATTATATTCTAAAATATTGTATAAAAAAATAACATGAAAAGACATCATTTAAAAGTTTGAACACATTCTTCATTTCTAGGAAAATAACTTTATCATATGGAAACAAAGTCTTCCGTGTAAGAGTCACATGAAAATAATTCCCCGTTCCGTTTCTGAAACTGTTACATGCCATCTCCTGAATATAGAATCCTTGTATTGATGAAATTTTTATTTCTTAATGTTGGAAGGTGTAACGAAAAAGAAAACCCCGCACTTGAAATGAAATAACTCAATTTATTCATAAGTACACTCGTTATATCTTTAGTATCAATAATTGAGATGTGCACTCGTACGCGTCCGTCTCAGAAGTAACGCGCGCTTGCAGGAGCGCCAAGGACAGCACTTACGGGTGGGGAGAGGGCCACACGGCAAGGGCGCCAATATTCCAACACTCCCTCCCACACTTGCGTTGGCACACTTTACTTATTATTTCCTGTGGCAGATAAATCAAAGAAGTTTAGGAAAAACAGATATATAATTTAAAATTAATCACACTCGTTATCGTTCACTCGTTACAATTATTCAATTATTCATGATTTCGCTCGCTAATCGATAATGCAACTCAAATGAAAGAGGCTTTGTCATTATGTCAGCGACTTGATTTTTAGAAGAGATCCACTTGATCTCAACTAGTTTACGTTTAACGCATTCTCGTACATAATGCTCTTTGACCTCAGTCATGTGTCTCAATTTACCACTACCACTCTTTTTTGCGCTTGCTTCGGCAGCTTTGTTATCACACCAAAGTGTGATAGGACAAAAGGACGTATTGAGAACTAGCTTAAGTGAGTTATCTAAGGCTATTAACTCTTGGCAGGCTTCACTCATAGCCACATATTCAGCTTGGCATGTGGATAAGGCGACGTATGACTGCTTATGTGTCTTCCAAGCAACTGAATCTCCATACAACTTGAGAATATAACCACAAGTTGTAAGAGAAAGATTGCAATCGGCAAAGCTTGCATCTGAGTAAGCTTGCATGTCATGTCGATTTCCAACAAACTTCAATCCAAGATCTTTAGCTCCTTTCAGGTATCTGAACACACGTTTAACCATTTGCCACTCGTTGTTTGTTGGATTTGATTGATGTCTGCTTAGAACATTCACAGCGTACATAATGTCTGGTCTCGTTGCATTTGCCAAGTACAGAAGAGATCCAATAGCTTCTCTGTAAAGACTGGTTTCTGCACCTTTGTTGTCAATAATAGTTTGTCTTTCGTTTAATTCCTCTCGTTGTTTTCTTTCTTTATTCGCGACTTGTGTAGTGACCATTGGAGTGCGTTGTGGATGCATTTCTTCGAACTTGAACCTTTTCAGGATTTTATCGATGTACATTTCTTGTTTCAAGACAATCTCTCGTTTTTCTCTCGACCTCTTGATTTCAATACCCAAGAAAGTTTTAGGCGTGCCTAAGTCTGTCATTTTGAATTCACTTCGCAAGACTTTCTTGACTTCTAGCAACCTCTTAGCTTCATTGCTAGCTATTAACATGTCATCGACATACAACAGCAAAATCAAGAATTTATTGCCTTCACGCCATGTAAACAAGCAGGGCTCTGTATTATGAGATTTCAATCCAGCTTTTACAGCTACATCAGTAAACCTTATATTCCATCTTTTAGGACTGATGCGGAGACCATACAGAGCTTTTTGTAATTTACACACTTTCGTACGGCATATACTCTCGTTATACCCTGTACCTTCGGGTATTTCCATGTAAATATCTTCGTCAATTGTGCCGTTTAAAAATGCGGTTTTGACGTCTAATTGATCAACCTCTAAGTCGTATTTGTTAATGATTGCAAATACGGATCTCACTAAAGACAAGCGAGAGACCGGTGCATATGTTTCAGTCAAATCATAGTAGTTTCGGTCCTTGAAACCTCTAATGACCAGTCTAGCCTTGTACTTAGTATTTCCATCCTTATCGAGTTTTCTTTTAAGTACCCATCTCGAGTCTATCAAATTGGGCTTGTTTTGAATCGAAGTGAGTTCTGATCGGTCGATCAAAGTCCAGACTTCATTCTCATTCATCGATTCCAACTCATTATCAATCGCTTCTTGCCAGTGAGACTTATCTCTCGTTTGCATGGCTTCCTTATAAGAAGACGGATCACTGTTAATTTCGGCTAACAGAGCGTGATAACTCGTATCGGTAATTTCACTCATTGTATCAGGTGTCATAGGCTGTATACTCTCGTTTCGTTCGTCACTCGTTGATTTGTCCACATCATTCGTAGCTTTCTTAAGAGGGGTTTCGTCCGAGTTCAAAATGTATTTCTTTGGTCTTCCTCTCTTCTTTTTAATCTCTCCCTCCGTTTTTGAGATTTCTGAGGATCCTTCACTTGTCTCTTGTTCGAACTCTACAAACCATTTTTCTTTATTCATTTCAACGGGAGGGAAAATACGATTTCCCACGCTCTGTTTACTATATTTATCCCCGTAAACAAGCTTCTCGTTGAAACGAACATGTCTGCTCTCGTATAACTTTCCTTCTTCAGGCTTGAACAGGACAAATCCTGAAGGAGTATATCCTACAAGAACCGCTCGTTTAGCTGTATTTCCAAATTTTGGCCCTACGTTTCTTTGGATCTTCATGTAAGCCAGACACCCAAAACGTTTAAGTTGGTTGATGTCAAAACTTTTCTTAGGCGCAAACTTCTGAATAGGTATCTCCATATCGATGGATTTATGTGGAGTCCTATTATAAGTATATATGGCAGCTCCAAGAGCTAGATCCCACATATCACTAGGAAGTTTGGAGTCATACATAAATGCTCGTACAATTTTCTGAACAGTTTGGTTAAAACGTTCGGCCAGTCCATTGTGCTCAGGAGTATCCGGACTTGAATATCGAGGTTCTGCTCCCAATTTGTTTAATACTTGAATCGTGTGACCTCCTGTGAACTCTGTTCCTTGATCTGATTGCAAGTAACAAACCTTTGCATCGAAGCCTAAAATATTACGTCCACTCTTTATGAATGTCTCCAGACATTCCCCAGTCTCACTTTTCGCCTTCATGGGGTATGCCATAGCCAGTCTCGAATGATCATCTATGAATACAGCAATGAATCTGTATCCCTTTGGATGCGTCTGAGGACTTATTGGCCCCATTGTGTCCGAATGTATTACCTCTACTGGCTTCGACGCTCGTTCTCTCGTTTTGGTAAATGATAGTTTATTAAATTTCGCCACCAAACATATCTCACAATCCTTGATAGAATCGTCAAATATAGCCTTTTGCAGGTTTTTATTGTCCGGATATTTCCTTTGCATTGTTTTTAAGTAGTCTAAAGATGCATGCCCAAATCGTACATGCCAGAGTAGTGCCTTATTTTTGTCTGAGAATTTTTTATACTCTTCGTTAAATGGCGTTTCGTCACTCGTTAGTTCTTCCAATTCTGCAGACTGGATCTCATCTATATTATTCAATTTCCGATCCCAAACTGTGGTATCAAAATTAAAATTTTGAATATTGGGAATAGTTTTCTTATCTGAGATTTTCGGAACGACTTGCTCTGGCCGTTCGTTATTATTTTCTGTCGCTAGCGGTATGTCAGACTGAGAATCTGATTCCATACCTACAGGAAACCTTTGAGTTGCATCACTAATTAAATTCGCATCTGTTTTCAATTGTGATTTATCCGTAATCCCGGTTTTACTACGAGTCATGTATCTAGGTTCATCAATGTTTTCTGTCGTGAGATAAGCTATAGCTTTCGTTAAATTACTCTCGTTTACTTTCGGACATCTATTATCAACTTTATCTATTTCTAGTTCGATTATCCAGAAAGGTTTCTGATAAATTCCCCTGATAAATGACTCGTGCGAAACAGGATAAAAAATATCGATTTTCCTGTTGTCCAAGTAAATACTTAGCCCCATATCCGCCAGTTTTCTTAAGGACAGTAAATTTTCCGATAAAGCCTTAGCACATATAACGTTCTCCAGGCTCATAATCCCACCGTTATTCAATTTTATGTTTACATGCCCTGCTCCCTCCGATTTTAAATCGGCTCGAGCTTCGTTATTCGCGCATTTGATCAAGCTTCTATTAGTTCGATCAAACGTTTTGAATACGAGCCTGGAGTTCGTCAGATGCTCGGTAGCCCCAGAATCAGCTAGGAATTTCGCAAAGGTATCGCTGTTTCTGACGTTACTCTCGTTAGTCAATAATTGATCTTCTACACTCGTGCTGTAACTAATAATACTTATATCGCTGTTTTCTACGTTACCTTTTCGCGATTGCCTGTTCTGATTGTCATTGGAGTCGTCCTGATTTCCTTTGTCCTTATTTTTATTTAGATTGCCACCAGATCCTTTATCGGAATTTTTCGCTCGTTTACCATAATTATTACGACCACCACCATTAGTTTTGCGTTTACCTTGGAAGCTCTTGTTATTATTAGCACGATTAGAATTAGCTTTATTGTTGTATCTTGAAGATTGCTGCTTGTTGTTTGGTTTTTGATCCTTTCGTTTGGCCAATCTCACAGGACATTCTCTCGCAATGTGTCCAATTTGCTCACACTCGTAACATCTTGGCTTTCCGTCGTTAGGACACTCGTCACTGCGATGACCTTGAGCACCGCAACCAAAACATCGATTCTGAGCATCGTACTTTCTAACACTTAGAGCTGTCTGTTTCAACTCACTCGTTTGGGTCTTGTTCGCCTCGTGCTTTGTAATGAAGGCCTTCAATTGTTCGTACGCCAAGCCCTTGCCAGTCGAATAAAAAAAAAAAAAAAAAAAAAATTGATTAGCATTTCGAACTCGAAAGTTCATTGCCTCACTACCCGATTCGGGTAGTGTTTCTAGGTGGATAAATACTACCAGTGTGGGTCCACCACACCCACGACGGGTCAACAACACGCAGTATTCCCTGAACGGTCACCCATCTAAGTACTAACCGCGCCCAACACTGCTTAACTTCAGTGATCTAACGGGAACTGGTGTTTTCAGCGTGGTATTGCCGTCGAATAGTCATTCATAAAATCAAGATTTTCCACTTGTGGTATTGCGGTTGAAATCGCATTAAAGAATGCATCTCTCTTTTCATCATCTGAGAGAGGATTCACGTTCGGTATACTGTCATGATTTCGCACCAATTCTTCGAATCGGTCCCAAAACTCCGCCGCCTTTTCCTTGCTAGGGACGTATTCCATGCTATAAAGTCGTTTTCGAATCGTCATGGTTGTTAAATTGCTCTCGTATTGTTTTATAACCTTAATTTTACTTAATATTTCAACTGGATCTTTAATCTTGTCAATCTTTGAATAGTAGCTTTGATCAATACGATTGATTAGAATGTCTCTAACCTTAAATACATGCTGCTCTCTCGTCGAGTCGTCTACAGTGAATTTAGGTTTTACACTCGAATCAATTATGTACAGTAAATCTAAAATTCGTAACTCGGACGTGAAAAAGTCCATAAAATGATCGAATTTGATTTTATTTGTCAACCTGTACTCTCGTTTACTTGAATCCTTGTTGAATAATTCCACTCGTATTTTCTCTCTCAACTCTTTAGCTACTGACTCATTAGGATTGGTATGATTTAGGTTGCTCGAATCGGTTTCCGCTCTTTTGATTTCACTTCGTATCAAATTAATGAGATCCGATCGATTAATCGTAATCATCTCATTTTCCGTTCGAGATACATCAACTCTATCTGCAGATCCAGCTGGTTCAATCAATACTTCATTGAGTCTCCTTTCCAATTGCTCGTGGACTCGAGATTCTCCTGTCGTGGGACCAACTCCACTCCGAGTATTCACATTTTTGTTTCGATTCATATTGGACCGGCAAAGACCAGGCGGAGGATTTGTGGGTGTTGCAAACCTTTCCGTGAGTTTCGTCATATGACTTATACCCTTCGAGAATTCCTGTGTCAACTCCTTATGTGCTCTCGTCATATCGTTCAGTGCAGTTGAAACTTGTTTTAGAGCTTCGACAAATTCTATGTTTCGATTGCATTCACTCGTGTCTGCTGAATTATTGCTGCAAAGGTCGTCTGCTGCGTTATATTCACCATCAGACAATTCTGTCCTGATGTCAGCCTCTCTAGGAATAACCAGCTTGAGACCTTCCCTTTCCTTATCAGCAATTGCTTTCAGAACAACTCTTCTTTCCGTGATGCTAAGGTTGTTCAATCCTGTAAATTCAAGATATATTATAGCAAATGTAACTCATTACTATGGCCTTCACTCTCTTAACTGGACACAAGCTAATTAAGTAAAAGCGTAACTCGTTAGTACTCATACAGTGTCAGAGCGCACAGCGAATAACACTATAGGAATACGTTAGAGGGAATTTGAAATGAATCTGAATTCGTGTTATACAATCGGTCTATCCGTTGTGATCACGATGCATACTCATGAAATTTCAGAGCGCACAGCGGTTAAAATTTCAGATATATCATGGTGAGAACACAGTCATCTATTTACACACTCGTTAATTCTCTGTTATTTTTTTTTTATACTCTCGTTTATAATAGAAAATAAAGATATACCAATTGGATATTCCTTGTCAGATTCAGTTTCAAAAATGATTTTGTCACCGGCATGGATGACAGTGATTTCCTCCTTAGGATGGACAACCTCGAATTCAAAGATCTCCTGATATGTGCGGAAAAAAGCCAGCAGAGTGAGTTCATCTATGTGAACACATATAAAATTAGTTTGAGATATATATGTATATATTTTAATGGTCTTTATTTAACAGGTCCAGGTAAAGAAATTTTTATTTTATAAAATATGTATATATTCCCACTCGTTAAAACATTCGTTCAATCTATCGTTATTCGTTCATATTTTATAAGTGCAAAGCTTCAAAGTAATAAGGATAGTTCGAACTGTTTTGATTTTATTGTACAATTAGAAACGTATGCACTTGTGTATTCGTGGAAGACTTCCATACACACATACTGACGCTTGTAATGTGTATATATATACATATATGGACAGTACACGACGCGCGAATAGCGTACGCACACAAAATTTTGGGGCTATGTGCATATATCGTGTTACATCGTTCCTGTACAATAAGACCCCTATATGCACATACATTGTCGAGATGCAGTCATAGCTATGCGTCTACGGTGGACGTACAGCTCGTGCGTGCTATTGCATGTGCATATATGTACCGATCCGCGCTCGCAGTCGTTCTCTCATTTCGTATCTTTCTCTCGTCACCACTCGTCTTAATCAGCACTCGTGTAATCACTCTCGTTGGAGCTCCCTTCTCCTCTCGTACCCACACATGCGCGGCTCGGGTGTCTCCGCGAATTCTCGGCTTGCTGGGCAGGTGTTGTGGCTTATACCTATGCGGGCCCATCGGATGACCTTCCCGGAATCGGCTGGGTCTCAACTTGATTACTTATTCGCTTTGCTTTCGAATTGCGAATATTCTCTATATGGCGGCCATTTTGACAAAACCTGCGTTCTCGTGCCAGCAACCTCCATTGCTGCTTTTTCTCATTCCTCAGCAGACAGGCCCCAGAGAATTGTCGTCAAAATCGCGTTTCGAAAATAGCTGTTTGAAAAGAAACTTCGCGAAACGTTGAACCACTTCATTGCCTCACTCGTATATCAAGAGTCAGCTCTTGACTCAGACAATGATCTTTCACGTGCTCTAGTTACTTTTCACTTAATTATTTTCCACACTTGGACTTTGTTAGATATATGTACTTACCGCTTTCCACGGTAGCCATCTTAGCCCCTTCGTTTGGCCTCTCGTTTGATGCCATTTTCCAACAGCCTCTCGTATACGTATCTCGTCGTCTCTCGTAGTAGATCTCCTCGGAATTTTCCTTCGAATTTACACTTTTCCAATTTTTGTTAAAAATCACTTCTCACTCGCGTAGTGGAAGGGCGCCGGGCCCATAACCTGTTGGAAGGTGTAACGAAAAAGAAAACCCCGCACTTGAAATGAAATAACTCAATTTATTCATAAGTACACTCGTTATATCTTTAGTATCAATAATTGAGATGTGCACTCGTACGCGTCCGTCTCAGAAGTAACGCGCGCTTGCAGGAGCGCCAAGGACAGCACTTACGGGTGGGGAGAGGGCCACACGGCAAGGGCGCCAATATTCCAACACTTAACATATATTTTATAGTACTTTTGTAATTATTTTTTTTTACTTTTTATTATTTTCAGAAACCAAACACAAATACGTACAGGCTCGATCAAGCAGACTGGCGATAAGCCCACAGATGCAAAACTGACTTTTACATTGAAAAGAGAGTCTCTTGATTACACAATCTTCTACCTTGTATACGACAGATTTTTTGGCGCTTACGCTTGCGTTGGAAAGTAAGAAATGGGCTTATTATTACATATATTGAAAGATATGTGAAATCATAAAATAGTCACCAAAGACTTATTTTTTATGATTGTTCAGTTTTTCTTCATTGCAGTATCTACTGAGCACTATAAGCTAACATGATTATTTATTTTCAGCAAAGCTGATGTTTGGATTTTTGCAAGAAAACCAGAGGTACCAGATTTAGATCTCCGTGGTTCTATTTATACTGTTATGCAAGTCAAGTACCCAAACCTGAGTACAATGTTGTTCACCACGACCACACAAACCAGCTGCCCGGCTGTTCTCTAGACGCTAAAATAAACTTACACTGGAATTTTCATTATCACGAAATTTTTATTAGTAGAAAATTAATCAAAATTATTGCCTGTTATAACTCTTTCATTTGTTCTTAATTAAGCATGGATTTTGCTTGTAATTTGTATGTTTGAACACTATAAAAATAAATTCTACCGAGTGAGCATAATGAGCAGGGTTTTTATAATACCATGGAGTAAGCAAGTGCAATAAAGATAGTTGGTCTTCGCCGCCTAAGTGGAAGAAAACGAGTTTCACGAAGATGTCTGTTTGCAAGAATTCTTTTGATAAGATGCGTATTTTTTTGTTTTAGTAGTGAGGAATGTTATTTAAGACGACACAGCTCCGTCAAGTTGATATGTCGTAATTGAGAACTCTAATGAAAAAACTTAGTAAATTTTACAGAAAGTACCTGCAAGGTTGTAAAATTACTGCAAGTTTTCTAAACTCTGGTCCTAAGTCGGCAGCTTACCTTGCAGGGTAATAAATAATACAAAACTAAGCGCAGAACAGGATTATCTTGAGAAGATATCTGAAGCTATTATTTCAGGTCACTACCCAAATGATGTATCCAAGCTGGATCTAGGCACTCTCTCCAAACTTCGATTGCTAAATTGTGCAAACAGAATTTTGAGGTTATAAATTTCAACAGCTAAACCGACTGACAATTTCACATCTATTGTCAAATATATGCTTACATTTTACTCACCTTTCTGGTTCACAATTCCTTTTTACAGTTCAATCAAGGATGGATCTAGGCATCTTTTTGACGAAATTCAAAGGACAAGATGCATTTTTTCAACAAAATGCTGACTTTGCTTTGTTTGGAAACGTCCTGTTGAGTATGAAGACAGATGAACGGTCAGAAGTGAAAAATTTGGCACTCAACCGTATTTTGGCAGCCAGGGAGGTGAAAATTGTGATATGTTCCTTCTGTTCATCGACAAGAAACAATCTTTCGTGTAAGTTTCAGTAGCCCCGAAATAGGCCAATGGTTTGAAATAACTTCAGAAGGTTAATGAACTTTCATAACTACTTCATCTTCTTATCTTCAGTCTGAGTTCTTGCTTCAAGTGGTTCAGCGAATATAAAGCCTTGAGTCAGGAAAAGCCAAGTGTCGAGTTCTTCCACAGCCTTGGGCAGGTTACGTTGACTTTGAGGAGGTTGCTGGTAGGTCCTTTTCCCTGCGGCCTAGATGAACAATTCCCACGGATTCACGTTTTTTATCCTAGCCTGAATATACTCTCGGAGAAGTTGATGGAGTTTCTATTTCTTTGAAAAACTTTGCAATGACGAAATTCCTCTCCTCACGGCTGCGTAAAACATCCGTATTTCCTTCCAAATCTGCCAGGTAAGCAAATCTCCCGGCGGGAAAACTAGGCGACTTTTTAAACCTGTGCACTGTGAATAAGTGGTTCTGCGGGTGCATACTAAATAATTCGGATGCTTGTCTGATGGTGGTGGTGGAGGTCGTCTCGTGATAGGTGAGACCTCAATTCAAAATTGGGCACGGTATGGTCTTGCTAGGTGTAAATTATTTGTCTACAAAGACTGTCGGCTAAATGGTGTTCGTGTCCCCTTCGTTGGTTGGTACGCTGATGTATCCACGTTCTCGGAAATCCTGCAGCTCCAACTGGAGTCGTCAGGCGGCGCGGTACTTCTCCTGTCGCGAGTTGAGTCCCATGCGTGAAGTTTCGGTGTATTGCTTCGTAGTACTTACTCGGGGTAGGATGCGAGGATCCCCAAAAAGTTCGAGAGTGAGAACTAAGAGGGGTGGCATCCGGAGGGCATTACAAAATAGTCTCACCTCTAATTTCGATAAATTGCCGAAGCAAAATATCGTATTGCGTTCGAGAGGTTGGACGCGAGGATCCCCAAGAAGTTCGAGAGTGAGAACTAAGAGGGATGGCACTTGGAAGGCATCACAAAATAGTCACACTTCGAACTTCGACTAATTGCTGAAGCAACAGATCGTAGTGCCTTCAATCATGTATAAGCATTTAGAGGCGAATAATGCCAGCGCTGAGAAGTCTACTTTACAAATCTGGTGGTCGTTCTTTACTGAGTGCCGGGTGAGGGCCAAGTGATGATGGTTTTTACTTCTGAAATTTCTTCATTAATCATAAAAAGTTGCATTTTAAAACAGGTAGACATTTATACGATATCGTCTATTTCTATGAAAGATTTAGGTGTCTAGTCCACTCTTAATTTTCGGGTTTTTTTATAGCCCTCTGAATTGCGGTCTGTAACAAACTTATTTCTGAAAAAATTCTAATCTCTACTGAAGTCGTGAGTTCGATATTACAGCAAGCAATAAAATCGTCTACCACTAAAAAATGTAGGTGGACAATAAAATATTTCTCAATATCTTGCGGCGTTATTAAAACGTTAATAGTTAGATAACTAAAAAATGCATGAACTTGCATTTGAAATATTCCGAGCCTCTACCGATCTTGCATATTTGTTATATCAGTGAAGAATAAAATTGCATACCATAAAAATTGTTGCCTACAAAAAATGTATGCATTTTGAAAATTTTTTGTTTGCTCTTTCAAGATTATTGAAACGTTATAGCATTGTTAGAATTATTCTTCCACTAGCTATACAGAGAAAAACCTATTTCCGCACAGTTCTTCCAATTTCTGCTTCAAAGAAACGTGCACGTTCTTGGAAAAAAAACTAATTGATCTCAAGGGTGCGTATTCTGAAATATTTAAAATTGTAATCAATTTTACTTTACAGCGAAAACGATTGCCCCCCGGTAAATAATAATAAATAGCGTAGATAAATATAAAATCTATCGAATGGTTAAACTATTTTTCTGTTGTTATAAGTGCTAGCGCATGTATATCGGCAGGAATGCGTTTCTAGGCAATCTACCCAATTCTCTGATTATGCAATTCTACAAATGGTGCAAACTTCGACTACATCCATATTTATCATATAGGGAAACGTGCATAATTTATAACTCACATTTAATCATGAATTCATTATATATTTTTTTCAATTTATTCGCAATCATTTCCAGGTCAAAAAATGATTGAATTAGGATTCCTCCTTCTACTTCGCATTGCAGCTATAACGGCTGGAGCTCCATATCCTGCTCCCAAACCTTGTGCGGCTACTGTGAAGGCAGTGACAAATTTTAATCCGTCCCAGGTAAATGTGAATCAAAATTAAGCAGACATTCAAAGGAAGTAATTTGTTCGAATCGCAATGTATTTTTGCCAATTTCCTCGATCCCCTTATACTCTCAAGAAGTAAAAATTAGTGATAAATTGTTGACCTTCAAGAAATGGAAAATGATGTCTCATTTAAAATTGTGGTTTAACAAGAACTCAAATATCTCCTCTGGTAATTCATATTTCTAAGACTTGACAATTGTTTTGAAAGTGCATCTTCAACTATACCTGACTTTTTTTCAGGACGAGTGTTTCGTCCTTGCGGAGAAACCTCGATTGTTAACCATTTTATTTGTATATAGAATAATATTTTTTTCTGTATAGCTTGCGGGTACATGGTACAAAGTACGTCACATTTTCAAAACACCTGAACTGGAAGAATCCTGCGGAGTGGCCAAATACATAGCTAGCCCAGATGGTACACTAAAAGTGGATATGAGTTGGGTTGACGCAAAGTAAGTTCAATTATATTCTGAAATTTCATACTGAAAAATAAAAAGTGAATTCCTAATAAATAAATATTTCGAAACATTCTTTACTTCTAGGGAAACGATTTTATTATATGCAAACAAAGTCTTCCTTACAAAAGTCACATGAAAATGATTCCCTCTTTTTTTCCTGAAACTGTTGCATACCATATCCTGAATTTAGAATCCGTGTATTGCTAACATTTTTTTAAAAGATATTTGGAATTGTAAGATTTAGTTTTCATCAAACTTTTTACCAGTAATTCTTTTAATCGTTTGGTTACTTTTTATTATTCCCAGAAACGCAAAACAAAAACTGTCAGGCACAATCAAAAACGCTGGCACCAAGCCCACAGATGCAAAACTGACTGTCACATTTGGAACAAAATCTGCGGCATACACAATTTTCTACTTCGAACAGCACTTACTTTTGGGCATTTACGCTTGCGTTGACAAGTAAGATATGTACTTAGTATAGATTGAAAAATATGTAACATTATGAAATATTCATCAAAGACTGATTTTGTATAATTGTTCAGTTTTTCTTCATCGCAGTATTTACTGACCGCTATAAGCTAAGATGATTATGTATTTTCAGCAAAGCTGATGTTATGGTTTTTTCAAGAAATCAAGAGGCATTAGATCCATTGCTCCAAGATACTGTCCATGCAGCTATGACCAAGAACGGTCTGAAGCCAATAGAATTAACCATGACTATTCAAGGTGAAAAATGCCCAGCTGTTGTCTAAGACCGGAAAGAAACTTATCATGAAATTTTTATCATAACTAAATTTGTATCAGTGAAAAAGAAATCAAAATTATTGTCTGTTATTACGTTTATAATTGCGAGTGGAACTTAACCCTAAATGCACCCTTACGGAAAAGAAGTATTGGTAAGCATTGGACCCAGTACTTTTTTCGCGGAAAAGTATTGGATTTCCAATACGTATTCGCGAAAAAAGTATTCAATCCAATACCTACCAATACTTCTTTCTTATGAGGGCAAACCAATATAAGTAGCTATGAACATGTCAATGCATATTTCTTATGGATTTTATCAAAAAAAATTTAAAAGTTTTAAAAACTGAAAAAAACTACAACTTTTTGTAATCATAAAAAATATGCGTAACTGAATTTCCAATGCGAGTACGTATTTTAAAAATCCCTTTTTCTGAAATAAGCTTTGGCCAAGTCTCGAAATACTGAGCAGCTTCCGAAATTGTGAAGATTGAATCAAGGATTATCAAAAATTGGATAGTAAATTATTCGAAACTGAATTTTTGTAAGTTGTAAAATTTGTATAAAATTTTATGGCGTCACAACTCTTTTCTCCCAACGGAGGGCTGAACAGGACTTGAACCATGGGTGTGAATTTACACAAAAAATTATTCCAATATAAATAATTGATAAGATTTCATTTGATGAATTTTTAGATAAGTTTCCTCTTGACGTGAACGGATGGACAGAATTTCAAAACTGGACCATGATTATATAATTGCGATTTACTAAACTAACTTAGAATATTGGGGATGCTTAAAATAAAATCTCAAGAGATAACAGCGCTGAAATATCTTTATAAGATTGAATAGAAATATTTTCTTCAATTGGTTTCACGAAATTACTACGAAAAATTGGGTTTTGGTCTTCAGGAATGTAAGCGGAATTTTGGTGAACAGGTTCTGGGAGTAAAGGATATGGTTCTTGATGACTTTTCGACTTGTGCTCCATAACAGTCAAAAATAATTCATCAGAAAATTACTTTTGAGGTTCTCTAGAATCAGATCTTAAATTTACTGTATCAGGAACGGAACAAGGATGACTTCAAATTCAACAAGGAATCATCAGAATCGTCATTCTGGGAAGTTTCTAGATCTTGAGTCTCGAATTTTGAAGAGGGTTCCAGATGTGTATTTGATGTGGATTTTAAATTAGATTCTGGAGAGCGTTCTGGATGAAGTTTTGGGGAGGGTTCTATACTAGATTTTAGGAAGTGTTCTCGATAAGATTCTGGAGAGGGTTCTCAGTATGATTCTGAGGAGGGTTCTGGAGTAAGTTTTGAGGAGGATTCCAAATTAGATTCTGAAGAGGGATTCAAAAGGGATATTCAAGTCAGGACAAGATGAAATAGGAGCCTTCATCAAACAGTTTCCAATTTGTTTAAAAGCTGTAGTCTTAATTCTTTTACATCATTTGTGACAGGATATTCAAGAATAGGAGCAATTTCATCAGGATCTACAAGTAAACCATTTTCATTGACCAATGAGTGTATCTACCAAACGTTAAAAAGTTGCAGGAGCGTTAGTTCCTGAGGGAGTATCAAGAAAACCTTAAAGAATATCTCATTTAGAAACATATTTAGCACAACGTAACTTGTCCAAAATAAAATTTATTCGAGGAAAAGGGCAAGCGAACTTCTTAGTGATTAAATTTGATTTTCTGAAACTAAGAAAGAATCGATAAGTACCATCAGGTTTTCTAACTCTGACTATTGGACTTGACGATCCACTTTTTGAAGGATCTATAATATTGCCGGCTAATTTATTATCAACTTCTGCAATTATTTTGTCACAAACTTTGGGAAAAAGAGGGTAATAACTTTCCTTATGGGAGAATGATTTTCTACAGCTATCACATGTTCAGTAAGATTAGTAAGGCCAGGTTTTCCTTAATTTTCAAGAATTTCTTGCTCAAGAAATTCTTTCAATATTTTATCTTGATCAGAAGGTGGTTCATTTAGCCCACAACATTTATCTGAACCCCATTCCTCAATTCGAAAATCAAAATTTTTGAAAGGATCATTATTGAATAGCTATTTCCTCTTTTCGTAGTTTTCTGATATGCCAAAATTTTCAAGAAAATCTAAACCTATTAAAAAATCCACGGGTAGAAAATTTGAAACTTGAACCTTCATTAATTTAGCTTTATTTTCAAGCTAAATAGGTGTAATAAAATTATCAAGAACTGTTTGAATAGCACTATTGGCAGCCTGAACTGTACCATGGTTCTTTTCAATTCTAAGTCCTAATTAGCTTGTTATTTTAAGACCATCAGGTCCGATCAATGACCTAGTAACACCGCCATCAACTAAAGCTTGGACTGAATGACCAAGAATTCGAATTGTAACTAACATCTTAAGTTCTGGACCAGAAAAACACTTAGGTACATAAGAAATATCCGATAAATTGAAAAGAAAGAAACTTTCGAGTGAATCGTAAAGATCCTGAATGTCTTCTCCAGATTCATCTCTCAACGAAATCAGTTCCATTTTTTTCAGATCGAGTAGGATCTTTATAAGCTAAATCAGGTAGCAGAAATCTTCCAGGAGCTGGAGGTGGTCTTAAAGTTCTGCTAATTAATTGAGTTTTCTCAACAGATACTGTAATTTGCTAAAGTTGAGCCAAACTATAAATACTCTCACTGAGAATAACCAGATGATATTTTGGCAAAAGGTTCCTACGAATGAAGCTAATTTCCTCAGAAACAGAATATCTGGTTACAACTCTGTCAAACAAGTGAAATAATCGGCAACACGTTGACGTCGAGCAATTCCTGAAAGGGAGGAAGAGTGTACTTAAATTATAGTGATATCATCAACAGAAAGAGTGGCACGACCATCTTTGATTTCAACTACAAATTTTTCGGGATCTTCAGATCTAGAGCCAGTGAATCTTATCCCCCATTTTCTCATCATGTCAAAAGCTTGAGCTGCTGTCAATTTCGGATCTCATTTATTGTAACGATATTCATGAGAACTATCACGATAAGGGATGACGGCATTTGATCTTGGGATCTGATTTCTAAATCTAGGATCAATTTGTACAGGATCTTAAAAAAAAACACTTGTTTGATTTTCATAAGAAAAATCGTTTTCTCTACATTTTTGGGTATAACTTTCATTTCTTGGTGAATAGCGACTTTCCCTAGATTTTTGATAAAAATAATCTCTGTGTTGTCTTTCGGACAATTCGTCTGTCTTCCACCTTTGAGGAACATCAATATTTTCCTCAATAAAGGGAATTCGATTCAAATTATCTTTGGGTAAATTTTCTTCTAAATCGGATGTTCCCTTATTTATTTGAGTTCCCAATAAATGACAGTTTCTAACAAAGGATTGCGCCGCTTTCATTATTGAAAATTAAAGGATTTGCTTGGTTGGTCAACTGATGCGAATGACTCCAACTGTTATCATTTGTTATGGATAATCTTTCGGTTTGAATGCCGACATTATTTTGATTAAAATTTTCAAAATTACTACTATGTCTACTGCTATTATGGTTTTTCTATTATTATTATTAGTTTTTAGCTATTATTAGTTTTTTCTGTTAATGGATTCGGAACTAATTGGTTGAAACGTTCCTCCACAGGATTATTTTGCAAATATTCATTTTGCAAAAATTCAAGCAATTTATTACGCTTCGCGCAAATTCCACCTACAACTGGTAATCCGCGATTGTCAATATCAAATTAATCAAATTAATTTGAACTTTATTTTTAATCGAATTTCAGGTTATGAAATCGAAATCTAAAGTCATTAGGATACCAGGAGATCAGGATAAGGAGCAAGAAAATTATGAACTTTGGAACTTCAAATTGAAGATCTTGCCTTCTTCTTTCTGATGACGAAAAAGGTACAAGATATACCCAAATAAATTTGATTCTTAATTTCATAGTTCAATCACGGATGGATCTAGGCATCTTTTTGACGAAATTCAAAAATTTCAGAAAAAATTTGAATCATTAAGAAAAATATGATAAGATTCAGATTGTCCAGGAGTTTTAAAAAGATTCCACAACATTTCAAAATTTGAAAACATTACAGAAATTCTTAGTTAATTTTCAGAAGGGTTTTTCAAATGCTTTTGAAAAAATATAAGAAAAAATCTGTAAAAGCTTAGCAAACTTCTTTTCAAGAATTTTAAAAAGTTTCAAGACAATGAAAAAACGTCTTAAGATTCCTCGAAAAAATTTCATTCTTCTTAAATAAAAACTCTTATTTTATACAAAGAAATGTTTGCGAAAAATGTCGGAAACTTAGAAAAAAAGAAGTTAAAACAAATGTAAATTCTTAAGGATGACCAAAAAATTTGGACAATTTTTAAGAATCTTGGAAGATTTTCCTGGATTTTAGGAAAAAGTAAAATCGGTTAAAATTTTTTTAGAAATTTCAAAGCTAATCAAAATATTCAAAAGCTTGAAAATATTTCCTGAATTGTATGAAATATTTTTAAATTTCTCTCAAATTTCTAAAATTCTCACAAAAAAAGCAATAAAATCGTCTACCATTAAAAAATGTGAGCGTAAAAAAAAATATTTCTTTATATCCTGCAGCGTTATTAAAAAGTTAATAGTTAAAGAAATAAAAAATGTATTGTATTTGAAATATTCCGAGCCTCTACCAAACTCGTATATTCGTTAAATCAGTGAAAAATAAAACTGCATACCATAAATTGTTACAGCATTTTTAAAATAATCTTTGCACTATTTATACACAAAAGAACGTATTGTCGCACCGTTTTTCCAGTTCCTGTTTCAAAGAAACGTGCACGTTGTAGGAAAAAAAAACTAAAAAATCTCAAAGGTGCTTATTCTGAAATATTTAAAATTGTAATAAATGAAAAAACTATGTTTTGATTTATATTCTATGGACTATTTTAAAGCGAAATATTGAGTTGCAACTTGATTCACCCATCATTGACAATTTTGTTAGAAATCCACAAAAAAAAGAAATTTCTTACAGCAAATACGTGTTTTAAGCTTCATGGGGCTTGTGAAACCTCTAGATATCATTTTTTCGAAAAAAAAAAAAATAATTTTAATTTTAATTGAAGAATTTCAAAAATGAATTATTTCGGAATGAATTTTCGAAAATAGGACAATTTGAAATAAAAAAAAATTGGTCATGGTATTGGCAAAATCTGGGGTTTAAGGCCATGTGCAGAGTGGCTCACATGACCGAATTCCTACCTTACCGACACTTTTTTTATTTCCAAACTTATTTTCACACGAATAGCCACTTCGAGGTGAACATTTGGGATAATAAATAAGAAGCACTAAAGAAGGTGGGTCTGGTCCTCAATTTTGATAATCATGAAGGAAGCAAAAAAAAATTATTCACAAAAAATTTTTTTTTAATAATTATACAAATTCAGGACAAGACCCACCTTTCTTAGTGCTTCTTATTTAGTAGCCCAAATTTTCAACTCGATGTGGCGCTTCTTGTGAAAATAAGTGAGGAAAAAAAGTGCCGGTAAGGTAGAAATCTGGACACGTGACCCATTCCTCATATGGCCTTAAACTGTGTTATTTCAAAATTCGTTCAATTTTTCTGAAACGAATGACTTAGTGAAATTAATTACTTGCAATAAACGAAAATATTTTTCTTGTTTTTTTTTTTATAAATAAGAAGGCCTAATGCACATGACTTGGTCGATTTCCAAGCTGACAATATCATTTTGTCGATCATTGAATAAATTTGAAGTGTTTTTCAACCTTGTGCTCGAATTTCTGAATCTTCCTAGAAAAGAAAATGTTATTCTTATGACTTTACAAATTAGATAGCAACTAGTATAATATATAGACGGAAACCTTTACGTGAGTGTTCATTAGTCATCTTGACGAGTCTTAACAAACTTACTTGTAAGTATTACAATACAATTGTACTAATAAACGTTATAGTTCATTGAATACAGTAAACTTCCAAAGTAACAAAGACAATAGAATAATGGGAAATTTCCGATGATTTTTTTAAAATAATTCCAATAGAATATTTGAAAAGAATTGATAAAGTTTTCAGAAAAGTTAGCACAAAACGTAAATTCCAGAAGATTTTGAAGAAAACATTTAGAAGCTGTTCAAGAAATTTGAAAGAGTTCAAGTTCATGAAAAGAATTTCTTGATACTACTAGAAAAATTGAACATGATTTTTTATTTTGAAAAATAATGATTAAGAGAATATTTAAAAAATTTGAAAAAATTTTAAAAGGCGTGTAAATTGAAAAAATTGGAAGATTTGAAGGAAAATTTCCTAGTTTTGCAGAATCTTCAAAAAATTGAACCAAAAATTTTGGAAGATACTAAGATGGTGTTCAAATTTCCGAAAATGATAATTCTGAAATAATTCACATTTTACAAAAATGTTTAGCAAAATGCAAGTTTTTGCACACTTCAGAAAAATCTGGTATACTTTAGGGTCGCTTTTTTAATTTCGACAGTTTTTTCAAACATATAGGAAAAAATCGAGTCCTTCAGTCCTTCTGAAGTACTCTCAGAAGTCAGTCGTTTATTTGAAAATAGGGAAAGAATTTTTAAAAGAAAATTTTCAAAAGATTTTAAAAGAAGTTTTAAAATTTTCATTATTTGTCTATAAAATCTTTTTATGTGAGCAGATTTATTCAACAAAAGATTTTATAACCGCGCAGTTAAAGTGAAACTTTTAATTTGAAAAAAAAAGAGTTATTGGCTCGTGTTTTAGAGGTCGGCCGGCAATCAACAAACGGGAGCATATCAACTCCTTTCTAATAGAACGCTGCTTAAGGCTGGTGACCTTATCAGAATAAATCACCCACCTATTGAGACTCTCGGCTTCCTTTCTCATGTCC